>VZTL01055746.1:0-50598 GCA_013400535.1 Scopus umbretta | reverse complement strand
TAGCCTCCCATTTCAATAAAGCAGCAGAAATGATTCCTTCAGTTCCTCCTTCACAATGCTGGGGGCGCAGGGGTAAGGGGTTTAAGTGATTAAAGTTTGCATACGCATTGTACCAATGCTGTGCAATTACTAAATATTGTTATTCAAGTCACCACTATCTGCAAAGTAGATGTCTTGATAATCAGGCTTCATGACTTTGCAACTGACCCTTATGAACACACTGTAAGACCGACATTTTTCCCTACCACCCAAAAAACCCACCACTCTCCTACAGAGATAGATATATTTCAACAGTGCTCACATCATGGAGGATGTAGGAGTCTACTCTTTGTGACCACCGGATTTCTGTGATTTAGAGGATATTTCCAATGATTATTAGGGATTATGTTGGCAGAAAATTAAGAAAAAAATTTGGGGGCAGAGGGAAGTTCCAAAATTCTCAAAATGAACTGTTTTGACATTTTACTAAACAAAATACTCTATCCCGCCCATTCCAAGCAGTTTTTGGAAATGCTATTGCTTGAGAGAACTGGAAAACCAGTTTGTACTATCTGAAATATGACACAAGGAAGATCATTTGGCCTCCCTTACATACTTCTGTCTGCACACAATCACCAATGGGGAAATGTATATCATTGATCCCTCTTTCCACTCACAAAACACAGATTAGCTGCCAAGTTTTCCAGAGGAAGGGAGGGAACTAACACGTGGTGGTGTTAGACATCTAGATAGACAGATGTCCAGATAGATAATGAGCTGATGGGTACAACTTTAAGTGATTAGCTTGCAAGTTCAAAATTATTAAAATCACGGTACCTTGACTGACACAAGACATCTGTTTCATACTTTCTTTCAGAATTTCAACTTGATAACCCCATGTGGGATGGAAAAAAGTGTATAGGTTGGGAAAACCTTTCCCCACAAAACACTAATGATTACTTTCTGAATTAGTAAGAGGAAATAACTGCCCCCTCATGGTCTGAGTACTTATCCATCCTGTGAGTAAGAGTTCAGGCTTTTGCCTTGCCCAGGAAGAAGAGGATATCTGTGAATAGCTGATCTGGGCTGGCCTTTCTCACACACTATTGTGGACTTTTTGGCCACTCTTAATTGTATGACTATCAGCTCTCTGTTTTCTAGAGAGTCCAGTAATAGCATAATATGAATATTCAGGATTCATGTTAAAATAATTTTCTGGAGCATATGGAGGTGATAACAAGTATTTTTCTCAGAACATCTGTCCCCATTAATAGCAGTTAATGTCCCTGTTTATAAAAATGAACATAATGCTGTCTCCCTTCCCTTTCTTTGAAAGATTGTTGAACTGATGTGTATGAGGAATTCTGAGACTGGACAGAGGGACCTATAACATATGTTTTCTCATTGCTGATTGTGGATAGACAGCAATATGTAATGGAGACCAAAGGGTCCTCCTTGTTTCTTGTGCAGTATTTCAGGTTGGTGCAAACTAGTTTTCCAGCTCTCCGAAAAACACTGTCTGCATGTATGAACAATTAAGAAACTGTGAGTTACCACTGGGAGCTAACCATGAGAAAGGGAGATACAATCCTAAAATGCTGTTTTTCTTGTAGTGAAGTATGGAAAACAATGATAGCCTTGTAGAAGATGTTGTGCATTTGTACTCTATGCTTCTACAGTTCAGAGTCTTTTCACATATCCAACTCCGGATCAAAATCTATTACCCATAAAATGGAAGATTCCAAATCTTATTCAATTTTATTTTAAATCTGTATCAATGGAAAAACAGCACAACTGTTGGCATGGCAGCAGCCCTAAGTATGGCTGGCGTTGCATAAAATACCTCCTGTACTACAACCGCAGAGTATCTATGGGGTTTTCTATATAAAACCTTTCATTTTCAGCAGCTTTTCTTCATTCTTCCAAGAAGAATAAAACACTTACCCTTGAAAGTTTTCTGTTTTCAGCACCATAATATCCTTTGGAGGTACTGCCCATTCTGAGCATTATATCATGAATCTCACAGTATTTGTTTCCTTTTTAAAGCCCCAGCTTCTTGTCTTATGTGATTTCATCAATCTCAGGGTTTCTTTTGGAGTTTTGGGGTTGGGATTTTTTTCTAATCACTTTTTAATCATCATGGTTGCAGGGAAAATATTGAAAAAATAACTTCTAAAAGCATAACACAGCAAATAGAAAAAATTACAATTCAAACATAAATGTTTCCAGGTTCTTCCTAAAGACTTTTGAAATACTTCTGCCTAGGCTTTGTAGTCACTAGCAGCACCTACAACATTCATACTGTTGATACTTAATGTTAACCATGCAATGTTATTAGTCCAATGCTATCAATAGAACATACTGACTTCAGATAAGGCACTTCATGCCTTGGTGAGTGTAAAGTCTTTTGCAAAATAAAGATATATTTTATTGAAATAGTTCTCCCCAAAGTGATCTTCCAAGGTTTTCTAATTCTTCTCTAATAGCCCTGCTTTTCATAAGGCCAGCACACTAGCATTTCCATAACCTTTTCCACAAATATTTCCATTAGTTTTAAGGTAACATTTCAATTTACTTTAAGAGAAATAATTCATTAAGAAAACAATTCCACTGTAATTTGGCCTGTGTTCTCTGGTTCTGACTTTTTGCTGTTTCTTGTGAAGACACATGTATATGTCTACCTTTGCTGTACATTAATAAATAGAAGAACCATCACATGTTTTGCTTACAGTGTCTCTCCCCAATTCCTGGTAAATGAGAGCATGTTTACCTCTATACATTAATTCTCCATCCAGACAGACCTATGGTATTTTCACAGTCTGCTATTCAGTTTCATTTTCATAGGATCAGATCCACCTTCAAAAGAAGCCAGAAAGCCATCTGAACTTCTGCATCTAAGTATCTGTGATAATACCTTATGGCATCTTTTCAAATGGACTGTGTTATTTTTAAAGAGAGAAGACCAAAGGACGCTAGTCTTGGATCAGCTGTTGTTTTCAGTATGTGCTGGGTGAAACCATTTAGGGGTCTCCATTCACCTAGTCACAGGCCAGCTTGCAACCGCCTGAAACAGCAGGGACTCAGATGAAAATTTGTTGCAGATTGATGACATTGGAAATCATATCCCTCCAATCAACATAATAATTTCCATACTCTCTCAATATTATATCCAAATGGTACTTTTCAGACTTGCAACCTGTCACTGAGCCAGTCCCACTCATCTTCCATTAAGTTTACCGAATTTTCTCCATGTTGGGTTTTGTGATTCATTCCTTCTCCTTATGTTGATTTTCTGCACTGTGAGCTTTTATTTGCGTTGGAGTTTTTTGGTCTAGTTTTTAGCAAGGAATTCAAGTGCCATTCAAGTTTTCATTGTACAGTTGCATTTGTTTTCACAATTTAAGAACCTTTATTGTATAGACACATTTATTGTTGGAAATTAATACTTGGAGGAAAACACTAGTGAAAGCAATCCTGTAATGCTCTGATTTCTTCCCGAATATTCTAAGTTGAAATGTGAGAATTTTGGGGGAAAATCTGGTCATTTTCACATGTTATCCCTTATACAATTTATAATAGTTAAATATCAGGTATGTACATGCAAACACAAGTGTGGGAGTGTGGGCATACGTTGGAGGCTAACTCAATGATCTTTTTCAAGCATCAGTGAGAAAATATCCATGAAATGCTTCAAACCAGCCTACAGAGTGTGCATTTTTTGTCATAACCATTTGGAAACATCCACAGGAGGCTTTCTAGCAGAAATGTGCTGTGTGATGCAATCTTTTCTTCTAAAACAATCCAGGAGACAGTTTGGTGGGGATTCCCCTTGCCCACCATTCTCTTTAGTGCCATTCATAATTGTGTGACTAAGCAAGCCAGTCATCTTTACTCACACAAAAAAACAAATCAGATGCAAATTTGGTCCTACCTGTTTCTGTCCTGCCTCCAGAACACTTATGAGCATACCAGAAAGTCAGGCGTACAAGCAATCCATCCACAGATGACATTTTACTTAGAACTGGACTTCTTGAGAGAAATTGCTAGCAAAGATTTTCCAGTTAGATTCAGAATTTAAAGTGAAAGGAGAAATATGCAAGACCTTTGCTTTTTAGTAGTTAAAAAACGAACAAGTTCTTCACACCCTAAGTACATTTCCTCTTCCTCTCCACAGGAAATAAGGCTGCCTATAGAAGAGCTACTGTGGGTCGAGTGTAGATGCACTTTATTTTAAAGTCACACATCTTCTTTTTTCAAAGGCCTGGACTAACAACTATGAAGAGCTCTGAATGGACACCCTCTAGTCTGCTTTAGGCAATGTAGAGATTTAATTAGCTAGTAATAAATACTTAAAAAACCAAGAAATGAGAGAAGTTTCTGTTACTTTTTGGAAGAGGCTAATGAGTCTCTGTCCCCTAACTAAAATAAAGCAAGTTTCTAAAAAGACAATAAAACAAACAAATGTTGGAGAAGAACAAAATGCAATCTCAAGGAAACAAAATTTATGCAGTTACTCTAGCTGTCAATTCCTTCCTGATTTGAGAGACTCAAAAGTCTCACAGCTAATTCAGCCCCTGCCACTTTCATTAAAATTGTCAGCTAAGCAACAGCAAGATTGTTCTACTAATCATGGACCACGTGTTGATATTTTAAAGTGTCTATATAAGTTAATTACTGTAAGGAGGGGAATAGCTTTTCTAACACAGCAGTTTGTTGTGAAAGCATATTCATCCCATCAATTACTCAAGAATTAGTTAATAACTAGGAAAGTCTATATGACAGTTATGAAAAACTTCCAAACCTTATGAAAAAGAATTATGAAAGGAGCCTTACCCTCCCACTTAAATTAGTCTTTTTGTTTCGTATAAATGGGTATGGGTTCTGGACTCTTACTTCATCCTTTTTCAATACCTCTGATTTGCCACATCAGCCTATTCTGTGTATATCTGTGCACCAAAATTGAAGGAGAAACTGTAGCATGTGCTACCATAGCTAGGGTTGTTTTATATTAACCCAGCTAGTGGATATCAGTAGCAGAGGATCTATGATACACCACGCTTTAGCTGTGGTGTACTACCTCTATCTCCATGTACACGGGTAAAGTACAACCGTCCTTTCAAAGCTTTGAAAAAGCAGATATACAAGTTGAATTTCAATTACAAAGGGCTCAGAGCTCAAGCACACCAACTCTGGTTTCCATCAGCACACTTGAAATGCTTTCCCCTTTCCATAAGAGATTTCCCTTTTGGAAAACCAGCAATTCTGGTTCAATAGTAGCTAAAAAAATACCCAAAGAAATTTTAGATTAGCTAATGTAATTTTTCCCTCCAATATAAGGTAAAATGGCTTATCAGTGAGATCCTTTACATTAGTGTGCCATTTGTTCTATGCATGGGAATTTAAAACTAGTCTCCTGATCATCCCCACTCACCATACTTTGGGTTGCATTTGGGAGCACCCTCGGACCCTGCAAAAATGAGTTCCTTTCAGATAAAATAAAACTTGAAGATGCTTTCAGAAACTCACTTGATGTTCTCCAACTGTTAACAAGAGCTCAGGCCACAGGACCAGAGAAGAGCTAACTCAAAATAAACTCAAAACAAATGCAGTGCGGAAGTTGGGACCTCAATGCCAGTTTTTTTAACTTATAGATCTGCTCCTATAGCATTTCTCCTTTTGCTAATGAAGATATATGATATCTTGCAAAAATTTCTAATATCTTACCTGAAATGTTTAAGCACTGAAGTCGAATGGTCTAACCCATGGGAAGCAGGAAATTTAAATGTTGCTTGTACTAGACCCTGAACCAGAATAATCAGGCACAAGTAGACAAATAGTTGTACAGAAATAAATATTTGTGGAAGAAGCAATTGAATATTTAAAAGTAGTCATGGATCTTTTCATACCTGGGCATACATGGAAACCTATTAAAAAACTCCTATAATTTCTGGCATTGCATCTTGAATTACACTCAAAAGAGGCTGTGATGGGATGCATCAGTTCCTCCTCTGCTTCCAAGGAAGTCTTTACAGGAACAGTATGTCAAGGAGTCAGCAATAATGAAGTGTTGTTTAGCTGAAGAAGGAATGGATTCACATTGTTTGTCTAGTCGCCTCAAATCACAAAGTTATGCTTTGTTGATATTCACAGGCTTAGGAAGTCTGTAGGTCTTAGAGTAACTCCAGAAGTGCTGCAGAAATAACGAAAATGAAATAGTGAAGTAGCAGATGTGCCTAGAGCCCAAACAACAAAGTATAGGAAAAGTAGAATTAAAGCAGGGATGATGAAGAAATTTTGTTTGTCACAGAAGGAACCAATAGTCAAAATGTCTGAAGGAATATCTTGGAGTAAACAAAATGGGGCTGGGTAAAATATCATAGTAAAACACATTCCTCTGGAGTCACATAATGTGTCTACTATCCAATCCCCTGGTTGGATAAAACCAAAATATAATAAAATACAGTATGACTGAGAAGGTAAGTATTACTGGGAAAGGTTTCATTATGGTAGATGTTAATTCTCTGAATAAGACTGGATGTTGTTACATGAGTTGTAACTTTTCATTTAAACAATGACATTTTAATTTCAAAAAGAAACATTTTGAGAAGTTAGAGGAACTGATCAGTGGGTCTGAAAGTTAAAGGTAAACGTGAAGCAGGACTGGAATTTCTGCAAGTCAAAAGTGCAAAATTCTTTAGAATTTGCCTCAAAAGTAAAGAAATAAATATGACAGACAGGAGTGTAGGTCTGCTGAAGAGGACCTGGAAGAGCTGGTGGACAGCTGAACATAAGTGGATTTCATGTTTGCAGCATCAAAGGCGAACGGTATCCTGGATTGTATCAGCAAAACTACAACCAACAGGTAATGAGATGTTCTCTCTCCCATTCTGCTAGGCAGTTGTCAGGCCACACCCAGTATAGTGCACCCAGTTTTAGTCCCCCCACCTTGAGAGAGACACAGAAAAATAGAGGAAGGTTCATACAATGGCTTCTAATGTGATTAGAGGGTTGGAGACGTCTACTTATGAAGAAAGTCTGAAGGAATTGAGTTTGTCCAGCCACAAGGTGACTAGGTTCAGGGTTATCTAACCACAATCTTCCACTACCCAAAAGGTAGTTACAGAGAAGATGGAAGTACTCTTTTCACACAGATGTATGGTGACAGGACAAGGTGCCACAGGCTGAAGTTGCATCAAGGGGATCTTCAGCATGAGAAAAAATAAACATCAGAGTAGGTTGCCCAAATAAGTGGTGGAACCTACCTTCAAGTATTCAACACTGTGCTTGACAGGGCCCTAGATAAATTAAATGAAGCCCCCACTTACAGCAGACAGTTGGACCAGGTATCTCTAGGGCTCCCTTTCAACCTGCGCTTTTCTATGATACTATTCTGATGAAAGCAGCCAATCCAACCACCTCCTCAAGAACAGCAGGAACATAGCAGGGCCCTGAAGGACAGAAAGAAGGACTGATCAGCCGTGATAATTGCATCTTGGATGTCAAAAAGGGGTGTGAGAGAACTTCCCAAATTCACACCAAATCGGTCCACATAAAAACAGAAGTAGAAAAACAACAAATAATGCTGTCATCATGTAAACAAGAGGAATATAAGGAGAGAAGTGATGTTGGTACAGGTTAAGACTGGGCTGGATGATTGTATGCTTTGTAGCCCAAACATTAAACAGACAATTCATCTCAATTTTTAATACGGATGGGGACATTAAGAAGCATTAGTGAATATAGTAGGTGAGCAAGAGCATTTTGAGAGTTGCCGACACAGAACACAGAAGAAAAGTCAAGATGACTGATAGTGACAGGAATGGAAATGACGTCCTCTAAAGCAAAAGCAGAAGCAAGAATGTAGAGTTAAAGGTTCTCCCATCAAGGAAACAAGCCAGACGAATAGGCACATAAAAATGCAGCTGCAGTATAGAGAGATTTTAATCAATCTATCAAATGAGTGGTAGCACTTTCAGATTTAAGAACAGCAAATGCAATAGCTGTCATTAAGAAAGGGAGAAATAACAAGCAAGGCAGATAGAGACATGTTATCTGACAAGAGTGGTGTGCAAGGCTTTAAAAGTAAATAATCAACCATTAAAGACAAGGAGAGGGAAGAATAAAATGCAGCCTGCATTCAATCAGAGGCAGATTGAAGTGAGAACAACTCTATTTACTTGAGGATGGAATTAATAAAATGGGGAGAAATGTGACTGTGCAAGTGCCAGTCCAGGTGTCTGGCTTGTAGTCAGAAGAAGCTGGGAAGGCACACTTTGGAGGAGGAGAATGACCCCATGGTCCCACTGCTCATCACAGGAACCATTAAGGCAATGCTGTGATGGAAATGGGTGCTGTGAAGGTTAACTGGGCAAGGTATTTCCAGAAAAGGGAGGAAGGGACTAATGCCAATGTACAGTTGTGGGTTAACTCTGTCCTATATAGATGAGTTCAAACTAGAAATGGTCCAGACAACAAGTAGAGAGCTCCTGTTTTATAAAAGAAGTCTAGAAGAGTTTAGCTTGTTCAACTTTAGAAAAACGAAGGCTGAGAGAAGATGTAATTGTTATCTGAACTACATTAGAGTGGGAAAACAGCAAATTCAGTAAGTCATGTAAGCTAACAGAATAAACTGATACTGGATGAAATGGCTATAAAGTGACCATGGGTAAATTTAGTCCAAAAGGTGGAAGACATGAGATTCTGGAACAGCTTTCCCAAAAGAACAGGGAAAGATTCATAGATATAAAACTTCTTCAGAGTATCTCATGCCACCCCTGAGCTCAGTACCTGGAGGATGCAGCTTCCGTCTGACTGGAGAACCATGGTGTTTCTTACAAAGTCACTTTTGTAGATGAACTGCAGTCTAGTTGATTTTTTTTTTTTTTATCTTCCCTCTCATGAATGGAATTGAACTGATATCTTTAATGTCTTGTTTTTACCAGAGGGCACATTTTCTCATAACTCTCCTTTAAATCCATTGCAATATTCTAGTGTTTCCAAAAGTTGGCACAGACTCAGAAAATCAATAGTGAAACCACATACAGAAGTTACAATATCTTTCTGCTTCTTCTCAGTGGTCCTCATTCAGGGATGAGTTGATCAACTATATTCACTCTTTTTGCCATGGTACAACACAGGCAGTTTTTAACAGTTATTAAGTCTTTTTACAGTCACCAAAACACCTATCCTAGAGTTTGGGTCTGGGAAATACTCTTTGCTAGGTTGTAGCCACCCAGCACATCAGTGTGTTCTTTTCCTTTCCAGCTATAAAACTTCCCCCAAAGATTCACTTGGTTTTCCTCTACACAGAAGAAAAAGTGCCAGGATCTTGCTTTCTGTGGTCTGAAAACAGATTGTGGTGGACCTATCTATCAACTGAGTGTGGTTCATATCAGTGAGATATTCCCCTGATCATCCTTTGGTATCAGCAGGCCTTTTTGGGAGTACAGAGGATGCAAGCCTAAGTTGCTTATCTTAGAGAGGTCAAGCCACTGACTCAATTGCAGCCCTACACCCGATGCTGCACACCCTCTTTGTAGCTATTTTCAACCCTGCAATTTTCTCTGAGCTTTGAATACCCTTGGCTTTGCTCAGGTGGAATACAAAATTTTTCTAACCCCTCCCCCAACATTTCACAGAACCAGAAACCCGCCCCCATTCCTGTGCTGACATCAAAGTTGCCCCCAAACGCCAGAAATAGCCTGAAACTGAGAAGTGGCGCAGCCACCCCGTTGCCATCCTCATTGCGGCTCCCCTACGCACAGGGGAGGAGGAAGAGAACAGGGGAGCTTCCCAGGAGAGGCGTCAATGCCTGGTACCTGCCCGAGAAACTCTGTATTGATGCCTGGCATGGGCTGCCCTTCTCCAGCCTCTGCTGTGGTTGTCTGCTAGCTTGGGATTCACATCTGCAAGCCCTGGGGCGGCACTGTACGTGAAACACTCTTTCCCCTGCTGCGGGTAGAAAAACAGGCTGCCTTTTCCACTGACAGCGTGTGGTTTCTCATTCACAAAAAAAATTTTTTCCTCACATCTAGGAGACTCGATTGTAAATAGTTTTATCAAGTGACTAATTTACCACGCCTGTGGTTTATTTCTGTGAGCTTTCTTCATCACTTGGAAAGTGCTACTGGTTATTCCTTAATCATTATACAGGAACAGAGAAACCGTTTGCACTGACATGACAAAATTTGTCTAGGAGACGTCAGTGGGTTCTTCGCTCGCGGTTAGGGATAATGAGCTGGGCTGGCACAAATCACTTTTTCTTTTGTGCAGGGAGGGAGAAAACAGGAAACAATTGATGATGCTTTATTAATGATGGACACGGGCTACTGAGCTTCATCTGCGATGATAAAACCACCGTGGTGTATTTTGCTGCTAACTACTGCTCATTGAATCTTTAGAAGAAACAACAAAAACCCTCTCTGCACCTTTGCTTCTTCAAGGAAGTTATTTCCTTCTCATCAGCTTGGTCAAAAGCACGGTTGCACCACGAGTACCAAAACGACTTAAACAAGCAGCACTGGGGGGAAGTGGAAGGAAAAGCATCAATCAGTTAATGTTAACAAGTGATCCATGCTCATAAGCCAAAATCATGCTATTATGTCATGTGTCTAAAGGTCTTTGAGGCCTTAAAAAGAAGAAAAATATGATAATTGACTAAAAGGCTGTTTGGAAAACAAAACCAAACCTGCATACACCTCAAATAAAAACTAAATTTTGTGTACCCAGAAGACACTGGCCCACTCGTGCTCATGGTTAACTGCTTAAGCTCCATATAAAATGGTTGCAGCATTCAGCTTGTACAGCTCAGGTTTTGGTAGATCAGGAGACCTGGCAAACCACCTGCCTCCACGACTGGCTGCAGAAGTTTGGCTGGTGATGGGATCCGAGGCCGAAGCAGGCAGGTAGCACAGCTGCTGACCCCAAGGCCAGGTAGCATCCTAGTGAAGTTATCTTCTGTTTCTCAGGATGTCACAGCTAGTGATTTTGGGGAGAGTTTTGGAAGGGACCCCCTTTGCTGCTGCTGCAGAGGCACTGAGTGCAGCCCAAGGGAGTTTTCTCTGTGACTTCTTAAGGTCTAAAAGAAAAATTTCAGCTTCTACTGTGATGTCTGTGACAAGATTATTGACAGCTTCAGTGAAGCTCATTAAACAAACTCCTGCAGACCTTCTTCAGTGGCAGAGCCACCTTTGCAGATTTCAACCCCTGCCTGGACAGAAAACAGCACAGCTTTTGATGCCACCACTTCAGCACTGTGAGGTACTGCACCTGAGCACGTGCCTGAAAGAAGCAGTCGAACTACATGATCTCCTTCCAAACTTACTTGCAATTTTTCTCTGTTGTTTAGAGAGGATGAATTGCCATTGATGAACTAATTTCTGAGATAATTAAAAGAGCACAAAGTGAATACAGACCTTTCCAGAATCAGGAGGGACTGCAGAAATGGCAAGAATCTCCCCACAAGGTCCCTCAGGTTTATTTAACGGAAATTAATTTTGTCCTTTTCATGAGAAACATTATGCTGCCCTCTCACTATTTGAAAATTACAGATCCTGCCCTTACCACTATCACAGTTATAGACTATTTTGAACATTCTTTTTATACCAGTAATGAAATTAGTATCTATATACAACTTCATTCATAATCTCTAATTGAATTTCATTATTTTATCTGCAACTCCAGCTGCTGGAAGCTCCGCTCCCTGTTATCTTTAAACAGATTTTTTTACGTGCAAATACAGCAACACACTGAGGCTACAACTGAGAGCTGAACACCCCAGGCTCCTCTACTCACCCATTGTTGCTCTTCTTGTCCCATACTCCCAGCTTCCTCCAGTTCCCTCACCGTTTACATGCTGTCTCTCACCAAACCTTGTTAAATTTAGATTTTCTCAGGTTTTTATCTCTAAGAATTCAAAAATCAGGGAATGGTAACCAAGTAGCTGTTATTACTTGAATATTTTAGCATGACATGTTCTTCTGCTGCTTTGCCAGGTTGCTGAGCCAGAAAGCTGCTTTCTGCCACCAGGAGGTGACACCTCTAAAAAGGGCATCATGACCTTGGGCGAGGAGGGGAGGCACTCTGGGGCTAGCCAGAGTCAGTGGTCAGGGAGCAGGGAGATCTGTGTGACCCTTTCATGGTTGACTCAAGAAAAACCTCCCTGGTGGTGCCCATACTGCAAGGAGAGAAGGGGGAAAAAGAGCAGAAGCAGGCTGGTTTCCACCCCGTAGACTTGGACCAAAAGCCTCAGGATCACTGGCAAGGGGCCTGCAATCTTCTTCAGAAATAAGTTACAAAAGACAAATGTCTGTGACTTTTCAAGTGTCTTAATTTTATTTCAAAATTCATTTGACCCTTTCCTTTTGCAGTACTTGATGCTCTCCTGCAGTTTGTCATTCACCTTGCACAAAGGTTTTGTGGTCAGTTGCTCATAGTTTTTCTTTCTTCTATGGAAAAAAGCCCCTTGCTCTTCAACTGCCTTTCTCACAGAGGCACTGACAGCCAAGAGTCACCACAGGAGTGTATTTGATTTAGTTAAATCTGGACACAGATTTGGGTTTGCCAGGGCAAAAGAGGGGGCTACCAGGTGTGACGTGCATGGTATGATGATGGGACAGCATCTCTGCAGCTATATGGTCCCACTGCTCACGCTATGGCTGCATCCAGCTCTGTAACATTTTACCGTGTCCAGAAATGATGCAATGGCCCTTCAAAGTCAGTCTTCTATGGCTACTATTGGAGGTTTTCAAGGTCCAACTAGATAAAGCCCTGGGCAGCCTGGTCTGACCTCCTGGTGGACCCTGCTTTGAGCAGGAGGTCAGACAACAGGCCTCCAGAGGCCCCTGGCAGCCTCATTTACCCTGTGGCCCTGTGGCTTTATGACCACTGCTGCATTTCAGAGCTGCAACCCCATCCACAGAAGTGAAAAAACATTAATGTTTTGCAGTTTAGCATTCAAACTTATTCCTGACATAGGTCATCAGCATCTTTATTCCATGATAGTCTCCAGCTTCATGCATGGTTTTATATTTCCATTACCTCCCTTTTCCTTCTGGCAGTGCTCCTCAGACCTACTACCTGCCTTTATATTTCCAAATCTCTCTTCCACTAGAGCTAATAGAATAGGAATACCAAGCTAAATATTGTTTTTTAAATGAAAACTGAATTAAGGTAAGACCATTCTCTACACCTGTTCCTGGAGAGTGAGTCTCCCACAGCTCAGCAGCTCCTGTCAGTTTTCAGGAGCAGGTACTCCCTTGGCAGTCATTATCTAAAATGAGAAGAAGCTTTGCTAGAATGGGGGAAGCTGCAGAGTGACCACAGCATGGCTGTGCAAGCACTGCTGTAATCTTTCCGTTCCCATAACAGCACTGCCTGCCTAGACATCCTTTCTCTTCACAGCCCTCTCCCATCCCGCAATTGCTGAGGGGGAAGATGACTCAAGCAGTACCTGGGCTCAGTGGCTACAGGGGACTATTTTGGGAGGCATCTTATTAATTACTAGACCAAAAGTCCATGTGTTTCACCTTTGGCCACACAACTTTGCAGAGAGGAGGCTGCTATTACAGTCTCTAGAAATTGGTGCATGTTGTGGGTACAAAGAAGCAGTGACCAAATGGCCAAATCCAACACAAGTTACATCATTGTCCAACTCCCATTCTTATTCCCATGCTTCAGGAAATATGATCTTCCTTCTAATGCTGTCTGAGGGAAACTATCCCAGCGTTTGCTAAGGCCTACATTATAACATCACCGCAAAGCTCCAGCTGAGATCAGGAATTTGCTGTAGATGGTTCTGGTTAGAGCAGAAATTACTTCTTAAGGGATAGTCTCCACTCTGAACATTTTGCACTTCAGAGAAAAAAAACACTTCAGGGAAAATAGAGGAAATTTGTACATGGTCTTGTCTGTGATGGAAATTGTTGTCTTTGCTGACTGTTGCTGTATTATTTACATAACGCCAAAACTGCATGTGCAGCTGCCACTTTCCGCTAGATCAGTGCTTTTCAAGAAGTTATGAGCTCGTGACAATTTCAATACACAGCCACATGTTTTTTATCCTTCCCTTTGCAGTAACTGTCACAAAATAGCCTTTTTTCTGTCTTGTAAGAGTCACTACTCCAAAAAGACCAAAACACCATGACAAGAGAAGCCACTCTAAGCAAGTGACAACAATTAACACTACACAGGTATTAATTTCCTTCTGAGGATTTCTGTATGCAAAGCAAAGATAAATTGACTTAGGCAAATAATCGATAGAAAATTTTTCCATTTGCCAAAGGAGAACAGTACCTTAATGAAGCAACTTGCCTACGGTCACATAGGAAGTCTGTTGTAAAACCAGGGACTGAATTCATATCTGATTTATAACCCTAGTCTTTGGCTATATGCCCATTTTTCTTCCCCCACATTTTTAATTTTAATTCTAAGTTTGTGGCAATTGAATTTAAAACAAACAAACAAAACCAAAAAACTTCTAATCCAACTGCATATCTATCTCACTCTTCCATCCAATGAAACTGCTTATGAAACATGCTCTAACACACTCTCCATCAACTGAAGAGTCAGAAGTAAACTGGGACCAACGTGAGTCTTGTTTTCTAAGAGTGACACCTAGAGTTTCATCTGAAAAACTAAAAAGTTTTCTTTTATTCATCCAGTTATAAAAGGCTATAGGCTTTTGTCCATACTTATTACTTAAAGTCATCAGTTAAATATATTTAGTACTAATTGTTTTGCTATGTTTTTGTGAAGATACAGCATAATATTTGTTGCTATGTGGCTTGTGTATGGTATCTCTCACTTATCTCAAGACTTTATTTAATAGTGACCTTCATTTTGCTGGTGTTGTATTTTGCCTTTCATTCAGGAGTGTTTAATTGCTTTGAAAATGTGATTTGCATTACTGCATGAAGGCAAGCACAATGCCCAGAGACTGACCCCCAAGAACACACTGTGGTGGTCTGGCTTGCCCTTCCTCACCCCTCCACCGCAGGGCACCACGCCAGTCACTGGGGAAGAAGGTGCTATTTGTGGGTTGATAATGCTTAAATCCAGCTGGAATATGTAAAAATTAGCTATCTGATCCACTTAGGCCCATTTCAAAGTTCATCTATCTCTTTGTGTGTCACCTGTGTACCTCTGCATCCCTTTGAAAAACAGGTGGCAGTGCTCCTTTTGTGAGCACGGAGCTCATATCCACCTTCGCACCTTAGCACAGCAGAAAACACAAATAATCCTCACACAATCCTTGTAGGCTGCTTCTGGAGTTTTTCTTTTTCAACTCTGAACACCCATGAGGGGAGAAAAAAGAAAAAAAAACAAACCTGAAAACCCACCAACTATGTGGTAGNTCATGCTCAGTATATAAACTGGGGGATAGCTGGCCGGGGGCAGGGATCACTGCTCGGGGACTGGCTGGGCATCGGTCAGCAGGTGGTGAGCAATTGCATTGTGCATCACTTGTTTTGTATATTCTTTTAGCATTGTTATTATTATTATTATTATTATTATTATTATTATCTTTCTCTACTATCCCATTAAACTGCCTTTATCTCAACCCACAGGTTTTAGGGTTTTTTTTTTCCCGGTTCTCTCCCCCATCCCACTGGGGCGGAGGGAGAGTGAACGTGTGGCTGTGTGGTGCTCAGTTGTTGATTGACATTAAACCACAACAATAATGTATGTTGAGTTGCAACTTGTATTAGTTAGACATTTGCCTGAACGCTGCAAGCTGATGTTGAACATTGACTCCGCAGGATGGTGGGACTTCACCACAGTTGTCCACCACAGGGCGAATGTTTGAAACGATGGAGTTATGCTTTTACAGGTAAGCAAATGAACGTACCCTCAGCCAGTTACACCTCCCTTTTCTTGGGTCCCCCTGCTGCCCAGCTCACCCTGGGGTCCCCCTGATCATCCTGGAGTGAGCATTACACCCCAGGAAACATTTGGGCTCCCACTCCAGCCACATATGGCTAGGATGGGTCCTGTCCTTTTAGGCAGTGGGGTCCTGTGTCTTCCCTGGTCTGTCTCTGCAGCTTCCTGTTAATTAAAGCACTGGGCTGGCTTTCACTGCTTCTTCTCCCTGAATGTTCTGTTTTGGCAATAACCAGCTTCATGAAATCGAAAAGAGAGAGTTAAGACTGTGTTTCAGTCTCATTAGCCTCCTAGGTATCATCTTACTGTGTAAGGAAAGTGTTCCAAAACAGCAAAGAAAAAGGAAATTCAGCAAGATCTAAATAATTTGGAGATGATTCCTCAGAGCCAGGAATGCTATGTTCAGAGTTTGTTTGCTTTATAATACAGTTTGCTCAACCTGGTAAGGTACTGCAACAAAACCTGGGCTGTCGTATACTGTGACTCCCTCTAGTAATAAAATGACAAATAATGAAATAATATAACACTACTAATAAAATAGAGGATTAAATCAGTGTCTCATTGCTAAAAATGCAAGGCATTCAGCTGGAGCTGGTATTCCTCTGGAATAAGGGGCATAAGGCAGCTTTCCTCACCTCACCTGCTCCTTTATATAACTCTGTATGTGTTGCAGATTGGCAAGTCCTTGTCAAATTTAAAATTGTCGTGTAGGTTGGCACATTAGATTTGCTGTCTCCCAGAGTAAGAAAGTATATGCATAAGAATTTTTTTTTTTTTGTCAGGCATATCTATTATCCTTTATGAGGAACAGGTTTAATTTTATAGGGCCAGGGTATTAGGAACAATTTTAGTAGATGATATATTCCTCACTGGTTGGGTCCTTTTATGTGTTTTTTTGTTGTTGTCAGAGTTTTTTGAGAATTATTTACTGACTAGTTTTTAGAGGACAGTTTGCAACTGAATTTATCTTACAAAATATTCTCACTCTTCTCTTTTACTCCTACTGTTGTCACCTGGGCAATCTGTTCCCAAGATCTGTCCTTTCATGCCAATGGCTGAGGAAGCTGGAGATCGAAGATGATGTGAAAATGATGCAGGTCAAAAAATATGAAGTCTACATAGGGAAACTTTCAGTCACCATTTGACTAGTTATGTGAGAGGTAACGTTGATTTATTCATGTATCATATTCTCTTTTGTCTGCATAACTGATTTTCCATCTTTGGAAGAGTAAAGAGAAATGGAATTTACATGAGAATTGCCCATGGCAAACACTGTTGGATTTTTTCCTCCTTTAAGAGTTCTTCACGTCAGCCCTTCTTTTTACCAAACCTGTGCAATATACACAATCAGGTGAAATAACGGTAACAGAAGAAAATGTTCAGCAAACAGAAGCTACCATGTATGTACATTTCTTTACATAAGTGTTAGACTAAAACATCTCCAGTGTTTATCCTACAGCATTCACAGGCACACCTAGTCAGCTCCTCTGAACTGGGATGTTTAACATGTGATGACTAAAGTCAACACAGGGACATCAAGAGGCCCCTGAAAAAGATGTGTACCAGTGCCATGGCACTGACTGCTGAACTCCAGAATACACTTAGCATGCAAAATGCTTGCTGTTATTGCAGTCCTGGCACCGTAGTCAGTCACTGGTATTTCCCAAGAGCATCCACCATTGTACTTGAACAGAAAAATGTCTGACATTTCAACATATAACTAATATAATTCCTTGATGTTAATTGCTAGAATACAAAGCTAGAAAGTCAATAGTATGACAGGTCATTGCTCGTGCTGAAAGGCTCATGTCTTTATTCCACCGTTATTCATATGAAAAGAAAGTATAAGGAAATTGCCTTGTGTTCTCACTGAAGCCTTTGCACCTGTCTGAGATAATTTGTTATATAAAGTACCAACACTTAAAAATAGAGTATTGTCATCAGGAGCTGCTGTTGCTGAGATTTGCTGAATGCTTTGGCAGGTTCCCAAAATGATGGCATCCTTCTTTTTTTTTAATGGAGTAGAGGGTATCAATGAGTAACTTGCACATTGCAATTCAATATTGCTTTTCTTTGGCTTTAGCCACAGGTAGCCAGTGCTGATGAAGTGTGTTGCAAAACTATGGAGAAGGTGGAAGAGAAAGCCAGGCATGCTCCAGGTCTTTGAGGCATCAGAAAGGACAAGTCACAGATGGTTTGTGGGCAGGGAGAGGTGAGATGGTGTTGTAAGGAACTGCTGGACTATGGGCTAGCACGTAGCTCTGATGCCAGCAGAGGACCACAAGCTGGATTTACTCATAGCTTCATGCTTTCTCCCCTCCAGGATGCTGGACAGTGATTTGCAAGTTTAAAGAAGAGATTATGCTCTTCTCTCCCCTCAACCCTCACCAGACACTAACAACTCACCTGGATGAAGATCAACAGCCCGCTAGCAGCAGCGGTGGCCCTTTCATGAATTCAGCAGTGGGGATAGCCAGGCTGCCTCCTACTGCTCTAGCTACCACCTGTGTGGGGACCCCAGAGAGTTTCTGAGTTGTCCCTGAAGAAATAAAAATGAAGGCGCGCTGACCATAGCCTGTTCAGAGAGCATATGTAGCTGGACCCTGGAATCAAAAGATCATCTGTCAGAGACCAACCACCACCTCTGGGCTGCAGAAGGCCACAACACAGAGGAGGAACTGGCTCAGATTCCACACCCCTGACATACGAGCACTATGAGAACTGAAATTTTGCAGAGTGTCACCCCCATGGAAATGCAAACATACAGATTGGGAATATTTTCATCGCATAGATAGTTTCTTCCAGTAAATCTTTAAAAATGTGAGAAAATCAGAACTCCATCTTCATTCTGTACTGTATGAAAGATATTTTAGAAACCACTACATCATTTGAGTAACAATTTCCCATAAATCTCTCTCAAACCATTTTGCAGTTCTAGCCAAAGTCAATCCATTTATTGTGTTTTCTGCATTGTGTGATCTCATGGAGAGCGTGTGACATCTGAAGGTCATGCATGAGTCATAGACCAAAGTTTTGACATTAATTGGTGTATCTTTATTAGGGAACAGTTATTAACTTAAATTAATAATAATGATAAGCAATATATAATTAATTTTCTTATATGTAGAACAGCTTGTGTGTATGCTATATAGGTATAAAATAAAATATAACTTAGGGGAGGGATTTTCAAAAGTGGTCCTCGTTGCTTTGAATTGTAATCACTCAGGGTGGCACAAGGCAGGGCTAGATCGTGCATGTGGCACATGGGACATTGTGTCTGATCTGCACAGTAGCAGATTTCAAGTTATGCTCATGCAATATGTCCAGGGGCTGCCTGTGAGGCAGCTGACAGGCAGGCAGGAGAAGTACATCATGCTGTAACTGCTCTGGAGGCTGCTCTCATACTGCACGACAGGTGTAACTGCTATGCCAGACTAACCATGAAAGCTCTTGAAAAATCCCTCTTTATGCCACTGTATTATAGAGGCTTTCCTTCAGTAGGACAGAGTTACTGCCAGGCCCATTGAAAATCCAGCTCTCTCGGTTGACTTTCAGGTCTTTTTGGTAAGGATCTGTTCTTAGCACAGAAGCAGTGTGTTGTCTGTCGCTTCTTTATTCTTCATATGATGGTTTGTATGTAGGCCTGAATCCAGGGAAGAAGAATATCCAGCTCATGGATGGCCTTGTAGATTCCATTTTCTCCAAGCTGTCGAGAAGATAAAGATGTTATAAAAGAAAACACTGACAGCCTTTGAACAGTACAGCTGGGAGCCAGCGCCTCCTTCTCTTACCTTAAGAAAAGTTTTCCTTAATTTTTTGACTGCAGAAGTTGCCCTTGTGGATGGAGCACATGGAAGCTGAAGGGATGAGAAGAAACCAAAAGAGCTTGTTGCAGCAAAGATGCTGATGTAAAGACGTAGTGATGAGGAAGAGTCCAACCCACAGTGTGGCACCATAGGACTGCTGGTAAAATGTGTGAACTCAGCATTGTTACAGCATCTCCTGCTACTAGAAATGTGTTATTTTACCGGTGTGCTTCCTGGAAAGGTGAGTTCACAGCACAAAAAACTGTAATACAAGCACCACTAAGTCTTCTTATTAAACACTTTCTATTTTTCTCAGGATCTTTACATCATTTGCAGTTACAGTTTTTGTACACTGCATCCTAGCTCTAAGATTCAAGGCCCTTTAACTTTGAACCTTCAGAAGAGGCAAGGCTAAGGGCCAAAGACCTTTGCAGAGTACAGAGGACAATTTCGCACATTTCTACAAACCGTTCAAATATGTTTATAAAGTTAATTTATGCTTCCCTTTATTTTCCTGCCCATTCCTCCACTGACTTGCTAATTACAGGCTAAACCTGCACCTTTTTGTCAAGCTAAGTTTTCCATTAAGACCACTGGGAATTTTGCCAGCAAGACCCTGCCCAGCTCCCAGGCATCCCACCCAATCAGTCAACAATATCTTACTTGCAAATTCTGGCATCCCACTACCCCTGCTGTACTATCAGAGACAGAGGACTGTATTATCACTGCAAGATTTGAGTTGGAACCTGGTTTTAGGAAGGAAAGAGTCCATCAGTTCATCCTACAGGACCCATAGGCTGCACCCTAACTTTAATGCAGCCAGCTGGGACACAGCAGGTTGGTTCTCCTGCCCGGAAGGCCACCAGGAATGAGAGCACTGGGGGAGGCACGGGGATGGGCCCTGTCACCACCACCCAGCCGTGAGGGCCAAAACTGATCCAGCGGGGCTTTCTGGAGCTGCCTGGCTGAGCTTTCCAAGTAACACGGCTTGCTGACTCCCCAGCACTCTGGCCTTTCCAAGGGGGAGAATCATTCTTTCAGGGAAAAAAATGGAAAAATCTGATGTTTTCCAATTTATCAACAAGGATGACATGTTTGAAAAGGCAAAAGGCAAAGGTCCTGAACTCATATGAAAAAAGTTGACTCTGCTGAAATGGATGGTTAGTCCTTCTACCTTCACACAGAGGTGTTAAAAAGGAGCAACAAACATTTTCTCTTTCAAGTCACCTTTTGTGCTTCTTAAAGTCACCTCACAGGATGAAAGCATAAATAAAAGCAACTGTAATTTGTAAACCTTTAAAAATCTAACTAGGGCAGTTCTTTCTGACTAGGGCTTTTTTATTTTTGAAGATCAGCTAGTAAGATGCAGATTTCCACAGAAATCATTCAGTGGCAGAACTGACCTTAAATGACTATGCTGGCTTGAGTGGTAATACACAGTGCAAACTCTATTCTTCCTGCAAAAAGAACACGCAAACAAATGAGCAAGCAAGTAAGCTTGCTCATTGCGGCGATGCTGCAGTCTCTGCTGCAGGTCTACAAGCTCTGCCTGAAATGGTACAGCAATGATTACAAATCCTGCAGTGAATATATTGCCTTTCTGCACTCCACTCAAATGCAGGGAGAAGCTTCTATAACCTGCTGCTGATGTAGGAGCAGAAATCTCTCCTCGGAAGCAACTTCATACTGTTCTCGGCACTGTTGCCGACTCAACAGGGCACATGAAGAAGTAAACAGGCTTTTGCTGAGGCCAGCAGTGCTACAGGAGGATGCTCCCAGTATCCCAGGAAAAATACCTGTTCTCTTTACCGTGCAGTCTTACTATAAGTGAAAGAGCCTGATTTCACTGCAGAGAAGGGATTTAGAGATTTTAATACCTATGCGTTTTTGTAAAACAGGATTTGGGATCCTAAATCATTGGAAAATATTAATCTTTCCTTTGATTTGGACAAAACCAAGAACTAGCAGGGTGAGAAATGTAATAATAATATAGTACAAAGTCTTTGGAGACAAATATTGTTAGGATTTTTAAATAGCATGCATGTCTCTAGCTGGCTGATTTAGAGCCTGAGTTTACAAAAGAATACAGAGTGGGTGTGTATATAAAGGTATCACCGTTTCCCTCAATTGTATAAAGAACTTTATCCTTGAAAGGTAACGAATTAATTACATAAGTATGTTGCCATGGTGGAAATCCCCTTCTGATAAATATCTTATAACTCAACTAGATAATAAAAATTGAGGAGCTTATGTAAATGGGATGAATGAGTTTGCTAATTTATTGAGGAATACTGTGATGGATAAATCCCAAACTCGGTGTCAGCAAAGGTTCCATTACTTTCGTTCAGTTCACAGTTTCTATTATTCTTTCACATGGCTTTGTGTTGTTGGCTTTGAATTAAAACAAATACTTTAAAAAATTTTAGTTTCCAGAAATAAGATGTCTCCTAGAAAATCATGACAAGCCATCATTTCTCCAAAGGGTATAATTTTTCTACTACCAGAGGAAGTCTTTTCTCTCCTACCAATATTTTTTAAGATCCAGAAATGTAAATTTTTATGTTTAGACTTGTGTTGGGTAAAACACTGGCACTAATTACGAAAAAGAATGCAGAAGCTTTGAGAAATCTACAGCATTTTGTCCCCATACAGCACAGAAACAAATGTATTACTAAGTTATATAGCTTGCTCCAGTCACTGATGGTATTTCAGAATAACTGATAGTCTGAATTCAGTCACAGTTGACAGTCTAAACTCCTCAGTGTGTACTGGCACTTGTATAGGGTGTAATTGCTTTACCAGGCACGAATGAATTCTCTGTAAAGTATATTATAGCATGCAATATCTGGAATTTTGACAGACATAGATAACCACAGCAGTGTATTGAATTTTGTGAATAATGACTGTAAATTGCAACTGTTCGGCATGGTTTTAAATGCAGAACCTGAAAGCTGGTGGAGTTTTCTCCCATTGAGGTTTGAATCTTTTTACATTATACAAATATTCCAGTTATGTTCTGAGCTATAGCATTGCAAACAGATCTCTGAAGCTGCTATTTTTGCATTGCAAATATTTGCATGCATGTAGAACCAAAGTCCTTTTCTTTCATGCTACCATACAATTCAGATTAGGCAAAGTTTTAATTCATTAACATTTCATTGGCTTCCTATACTGCCCTCACTTTTTAAAATTACTCTAGACATTTGCCTGGATGTCCATGGCTATATTTCATCCTAAGTCACATTCCACTTTTTGGGACACTGTGACTTGCGAGGACTACAGGTTTAGGGGAGAAAAAAAAATAGCCATAGGACATACAGATTTAAGGCATGCCCTGTTGTTATTAATCTACCCTTAAAAATAAGACAAGAAGTGACCTGCAAGTGACAGTGTCATCTTAGCATCATAGTATGTTAGCATGCATATTTGCATGGACAAAAGTGTGCTTTAACTGCTGTCCTGTTGTTATTTACAGGGTAGGATGATAACATGATGTTGGTAAAAGTACCTCTTCCCTGGGACACCTCAATCCACTTTAGGGACATTTTGCCAGTGCAAAATGCAGCATCACTCCCTGACAACCTGCTTTGCGTGCCCACATAGCTGACACATGGAAACTGCTCCAGTGTGCTTCATAACTGCAGTCCCTGCTTACTTGTGAGACACCAACAGCTCTTTCAAAATTCAGTATGGAGGAGCAGAAATGACATGTGAGTAAAGATTACACATGTCCAGTGGGTACACTGCTGAAGAAGGAAAGCATAACCAGTGTTACAGTTTTACACTTTTTTACAGTGTTACAGTTCACTGTGTAAACCTAAGGAGCCACTTTTCTCCCTGTGATTACCATGTCTCTTTGCAGCTTTGGTGCTGAGAGGGCAGCACAAGGCGATACCATCAGCAGGGACGTGGCTTGTCTCCATGGTATCTCCACCACCTTGTCCGCTCCCTGCAAACTCATTCTGGGAGGAAATGAGTTAAACTTCCCCAGCCCCAGCGGGGAAGCCATTGGGAAGTTGGGTCTTTTGTAACGTGGGGCACACTGTGACTCTCAATAACCCTCTCTATCTCCAGAAAAACTGTGATGGAGCCCTTCCCTAACCTTCCATCTGGACAAAGTTAGTTTGGCTCTCAGGAATATACTCACACAGGCGTTCATATTCGCTTGCAGGACCTGGAAGGCACTAGTAATGTACAACTTGTCTCTTCCTACTCCAAGGTGACTGAAAACATTTTTCACATAGAAGGAGAGGAGCTGATCTCGAACACTGCAGTTTGTCTGAAAACAAAGCAGGTGAAGAGTTGCCAAATGAAAACCTCGCAAGTCAACTTTGGCCTAAAACTTCAGCCTCATAAAAATATGTGTGTTTAGAAAGCATAAAATAATAAAAACATTTTAATGGATTTTAGTATCCCATTGGATTGCTTCCTTTTTTTTTAAAATAGCTCAATGTACCCCTATGGTTTCTGAAGGAAAGGCAGGAGGATGCTCTGCTGGCAGCCAAAGGAGTATTAGTAAGACCAACCACTAAAAGAAGTGACAGCAACAAATCTATTTAACACACAAAGAATAAACAGAAAGTAAATTGGGGAGCTAAGTCAGACCATCTTGGCCAAACTGTAGGAGTCATTGCGGATGTCATTGTCCCATTCCTCCACATCAGTGTCCCATACCATTTGAGATGCTGTAGGGTATCCCACCCATCCCCAACTGCTGCTCCAGAAGACACCAGTCACCCTGTACACCCTGTGTCATATTTGCCTGGTCTGTGGGATCTCTTGGATACCCAAAGGTGTTTCAAAAGGCTATATGCCTATTTTTAGGCAATGGAACCAAGTATCAGGTGTGAAATTCCCACAGGAGGGCAATGCAGCTGCAGATTAAGCCACCCAAATGTAGATGTCCATGTGTAGGTTCCACAGGCACTTGCCTCACTTGAGGAGCCTTCACTCCCAAGGTAATCAATGAGATCCAGGGGAGTTCAAAGGCTGGTAGGTCGCCACTTAAGGATAAACTGACTCAGATAGCCCTGCTGACTAGATCTCCGCGCTAAGGAAGCTAAAATACCTCACACACTTGTAGACACTTACAAATAGGCAGCCCAAGTTGAGCGTCTCACTCTCGTGCTGAATCACACTGGGGAACTCTGATCTCCCTCTTCCAATGTGCCTGCAGAAGTCAAAGCCCAAAGCAGCTCGTTGGGTGTCCTGGCTGCTCTGCAGCATCCCTGGACTATCCATGGTACTACACACACTCAGCAGAAGGTGTCTCAGCTGCTGGAATGGGAGCTGTGGCCCTGGCCCTCACATGAATGGGTTGATGCCTGGAAATCATTGTTGAGGAGGATTGCACTGAGCTAAGCACTCACAGGAGGAGCAGTTGCTACCACAAGTACATTCCTCCCCAACACAGCAAACACTCTTACCCCAAGTCTTCCGGCAGAGCACCACTGCAACCACCTAAAGAAAAGTGCCTCCAGCCACGCTTTCCACATCCACCTCTTTTTCCCCATACCATGCTCAACTCTCCTGTCATGTCCCAGAGGAAAATCCACTTCTATGGGGCAGAGATAACACTATTCCTCTAAGCAGAGGACTTCATTAAACGTATAACTCTCATAAATATAATACCCTTCCCAATTGAACACAAGGGATTTTTGTTAGCTGTCATTCCTTTTGATCATGCATTTCTATCTCTATTGACCAAAGGAAAATCAAAGTAAGAGGAAAACTAGTAGTATAAATCTTACCATAAACAGCATTTTTGTTGTCTTTTTAAGTAGTCTTGTGTTCTTGATGAGATCCTTCTGTAAAATATAATGTGCTATTATTAATTAACTTAAGCAGAGGAAGGGAGACAGAGTTTTAAGTCTGGTTTGTAGAAAACTTAGTAGTAATAATCACCATAATCATCTTATTCATATGTAGGACAAGGATTCAGCAAATCTGTGTTCCAATCCCAGCCTAGCTACAAACCTCTTCCATGGTAAACTCCTTGGCAAACTCATCCCGCCTCTTCATGCGTCTTCTTTTTTCCCCATCTTTACAAAAGGAGTAACGGCATTACCCTGTCTCTCAGGACTGTAGAGATCATTCGGCTTATTAAAGTTTCCAGGTGCTCAGTAATGAAGCTAGTAAAGAAACATCTATAAATAAAATGAACTTTTCAACTAGCGGGATTAACTTACAGGAACAGATGATTTTAAACTAGTTGCCTTGATATACAGGTTCTCTGTCACTTGGGAGAGGAGTCCTTTTCGGCAGGTATGCTTTCCTGTAGGTGACTTTTTGCCTTCCACAGTGAAAAGACAAAGCAGAACTAAAAAACGCCCAGATCTGAAAATAGAATATACTTTCATCTTCACTCCCAAATCTTCGTGCCTCTACAGTCACAGCAGCGTATGTGATACAGCAAGACTGGTTAGATGACAGAGGTTAACCTAATTTTGTTAACCCTCAAAGCAGCTTCTGCACTGAGATGCTCACGTAGATAACCTATTGCTCGTGTGCTGGCTGATCAGTATTGTTGCTGTGCTTTTTTATACATCTTGCTCCACTTTCAACAAATTTGACCACAATCATCTATGACGTTTTTCTAAACGATATCTCCATATTTACTGGCAACAGGGTCAAGGTTTCCAAGAAAGAATAATTTCCCTCTCATGTGGAAGTCTTCTTTCATTTAAGTGGTGGTCAAGTGAGGAAAAAGTAGTTCAGCTGGTTAGTTTGGGTTTTGTTACATAGTCTATCAAATGTGTGAATTTTTTTTTTTATTTTTCCACAAAACCTTATGGCAGGACTTTTCTGAAAGGTAATGGCCCAGAGAGAAAAAAATCTTTGTTAATCTACCCTAAGAAGCATTAGAAAATCAGATATCTATAAAGAAGTTAGACTGCACTGCCTTTAAAACTTCACTGTCCAGTCTTTGAGAAGCGTTTTGTTTCAGGGGTACAGCAGCTAGTAGCAAAGGAGTTTGCTGCCTATTTTCATCTCTGTAATTAGTCTTTTGCCAGGGCAGAATTTGCCCTGGTAGGAGCAGCAGGCTGTTTAGTGTGAAGGGAGGGCTGCAGAGAGGGCTCTGCTCAAGGACTGGGGCATGTCTGGCTATCAAGTTGCCTCATGAGCCCGCTAAAAGCCATGGGCACTGGGAAAAAATGTGCAAGGTCCCAGCATACCCACCACAGATGTGGTAAAAGTAAAAAAAGTAAGAGACTCAGATGGTCACTCTTCTACGGAGTTGCTCAAACAGGAATTGGGCCTGTTTCTGAAACAGCCAAATGCTGAGGGTTTCTCAGGTGCCACTCCAGGTATGCAAGGGACATCACAACAAGGATAGACTTGGAAATGCTGAAGTGACACCAGCAATGTGAGGCTGTTAAGCCAAGGAAGAATGTAAGTCAAATGTCAAGACTCCTGGGACTGGCTGAGGTGTATGCAAGAAGAGGGAGAAAGCAGTTTTTGTCCAGCATAGCAATACTTCAGCCTACAGTGATACCAGTTTTGTTGGAAGTAAAAGCTAGCTCTTGAAATGTTCACCCACGGCAGAGCTTTTTACCCCTTTAATGTTTCAAGAGCAACACAAAAGGGCTTAAACAGATCAGAGAAAATTATTTAAACTACAACTGATACCACTCAAAGGGACATTACGTTGCCAGAGCCAGCAGCAGAGCTGTGTGCCCCTCTATGGCACCACCAATGCGCCTGTGCCAGGGGCGTGAGATGGCTTTGGGAGGAAGAAGGGTGACATGAGCTGGGTAATAAACTCACCCAGCCTTGATCCCACTGGCCATTTACACAAACAAACATGCATGCAGCCTCCAGGCCAAGCTGGACTGAAATCCAGCTTCAAGGATCCCACCTGTAAGAGCACTGAGAAATGCATTTTACTACAGGACTATCCACACATCCCAGTAGCTTCACTGTCACTGAAGTGCTGCTGGGTCCAGGGACGAAGAAGAGCAACAAGGGGAGGACAGCTTACATTTCTGGAAAGTGGAGATGATGGAGACCTCAGGTCCTATGTGCATTTTAGTGCTTCTTTGACCTGTGGTCTGTACTTAAACTCTCTAAATTCTGTCAGGCTTGCCAGATGACGTGCACCAACCCTTGGCATACAAAGTACATGGACAGCAGATTAGCCACTTACACCTAGTTTGTTCCTAGAAGAGGATCTTGGGCAATAGCAAGAGTAGAGTCAGAATGCAAAACTGCCTTGGGTTCCCCAAGGTGTGGTACTCCCTGGTGAACAATTTTCCTCTAAATGGAATAAATGGGTCATGTAGCCAGTCTGTAATGGCTTTTCACAAGAAAATCAATAATTTTCAACATCTCTGAAACTTCTGATGTTGCTGGAAAACCTTTGAGCCCACAAGTTTCATTTTGTCTGTTCTGTGAGCTCCTATCACCGTGCTTAGATGGCTGTCACAGTGACACTGTTGCGCTGGGCTCACCTCCGTACGTGAATCAGCAAACATCTTACTGAACTGGCTAACTTTTCAAATGAGTGGTGTAAAAGGATGCAGATGGATGCAGATGCATGGTGACCATATTTAAAAATAGATAAATAAAAAGGAAATAGAGCTTGCCTAGCTTTCCTGGATGTTAGGTACCATTTAATATCTGATCCTGTAAAATAGGTTACACTTCCACCTTTTTTGATATGCTGAATTAATTACTAGTCAGAGAATAGCCAATATTCTTTAACTTTCTCATCTGTTACTCATTCAGAATAAAAACGGTCTTTTCTTTTGTGGTCTCAGCGCTTTGTACACTGGATTTTAGTTCCACTTTGGCACTCTGACATAATTATGGTATAAATAATATAGAATACCAAAGAACCGGTATTATTCAGTATTTTAAAGTTCTATGAAACAGAGGAGGAACTCAGGGACTCCAGCCCTTTTAGCAATGAAGACAGAAAAGATCTGCAAAGCTTTGTAGGGACAGTGGAACTGATATATCCATAGACAGTCTGAGGACAACAAAAAAAAACACACCACCAAGTATGCTGAGTTCCAGACCTAGGCTGGGAACCACAGGAGTTCAAGGCATCTGCCCCAAAGGAAACGGGTTCTCTGCATAGGGAAAACTTTAGACGTACAGTATCAATGAATCCTTAAGGAACAATATAATACTGATGACACACGCAAAGTTCATGTGTTTCGTGAATACAAAATGTGTAAAGTTTATGATCATGAGAATGAAAGAGAAAGAAAATAACTGAAAAAAAAGAATAAGAAAGACTAAAAGGGTAGCCAACTCATTAGAGAAGAAAATCTTGCCTCATTGACCCTGGCTAGGGACTAAGTTTCAAAAAAGGCTGTGTGTGACCTATGCTGCACATGGGTGTATAAGACCACCAGCCTGGAGAAGATAATTTCTTCACCATCTATTGTGAACCATGGAATTTTCTTGGTCTATGAGTTCAGTAGATATTATTAATATTAAATTTTCTTGATCTATGTAGAACGAACAGATATATCTACCACTACTGCAAAGTTCTGTTAATCTATTTGAGTTAACAATCATATCTACTGGTTGTTTTGCAGCTTAATTGGCTTTCTGTTCTCCATCCATAAAAAGCCTCATCTAGTTTCTTACTTCTGAATCTTCTCACCTTTCACATTTTCTGTTTTTTTATTTCCTGTTAGCATAACTAGAACTAAATTACTCGTGTGTTTCCTATAAATGTTACTCATATTTGCTTAGCTGCTGTTAATGTTATGCTGTCTCTTTTAAGACTATTTGCTACTATTTCTTTTGTTCCCTTATCCTGTTTAATTCACTTTAGTCTTCTGAAAAATAATAGATCTACATGAAGAGCTGCAGTATCTGTGCTCAGAAATGTGATTTGATGAGTAACAATGAAGCCTAGTGAAATTTTCCAAAAACTGAGGGTGACGATATTGCAGTAGGGCATAAAAAATTGAGATACCCTAGAGCCTCTGTTGGAGAGAGAAGTCTGGAGTGGAGCAACTCCTAACATCCAAAACTGATTCTGCTGTTTTCTGAACGTGGTTGTAATTAACATAGGCACATAGGTAAGCACAAAATACTCACCAATGTTTAAACACTGTTCTTGTAACCTTTTATTATTATAATAGGAACCTTTGGAGCTGCTATAGATTTTGTAGAATTACTGAACAATTTTGAGCCAATTTTTCAGACACAAGTACCTAAATTACCCATGCAAACTCAGCACATAGGCACCCAACGATTCACTGTCATCGGCTTCAATAGCCATAAAAAGCAGGGGAACAACAGAATAGTATGAATAGATGGTACTTGCAGCTCCTGCTTAAATATTGTACATACACTGCTCTGGTTAGGAAAAAATCCTACATAACTAAAATTGGGACAGTGTAAAGAAAGTTAAAAACACTGGGTGCCTAGGATTGGATGTCAGTCTGGTGCCTTTCTCATCCCTAGCTATGAGATCACTACACTCATTCCCATGACATACCCACACTATATGGTGCCTGTCTGGGTGCTCCTCAACTGCCTTTGTTGAGGAGCAACAAAGGTTGAGGCTGGAAGGGATCTCTAGAGGTCACCTTGTCCAACCCTCTTGCTCAAGCAGGGCCACCTAGAGCCAGTTGCACAGGGTTGTGTCCAGTCATGTTTTGAATGTCGCCAAAGATGGAACTCCGCAACCTCTCTGGCAACCCGAGCCAATGTTTGGTCACCCTCACAGTAAAAAACTTACTGTGTTCAGATAGAATTTCATGCATTTTAATTTGTGCCTATTGCCTCTTGTCCTGTCACCGGGCACCACTGAGAGGAGTCTGGCTCTCTTCTTTACTGCCCCCCCTCAAGTATTTATACACATTGACAAGATCTCCTTGACCCTTCCCTTCTCCAGGCTGAACAGTCCCCGACTCTCAGTGCCTCTCCTCAGATGAAAGATGCCTCTGTCCCTCAGTTATCTCCATGGCCCTCCACCACCGGCCCCACATATCCACCACACTCAGAATTTTTTCACTCTATGCCTTAGACAAACTTCATAAAAATTTTAAAGCATTAAGTAAAGCAGAAATCAGGCTCAAACCTAGATGAAGAAGACAAACCAAACCAAACAAAAAAAAAAAACACCCAAAAATGAAACCCTATTACATTTCCTCTGGGCATTTGCATCTCTTTGCACTTTATGAGTAACATCTTTTGAGTAAGCCTCAAATGTGAATTGCTATCGAACATACTGTTAATCTCACATCTTCAAGAAACAGCGCAGACTGGTTCGAGTAGTGGATCTCCCTGTGCTACTGGCCTGGTTCTGATTTTCGGTTTGGGGACAGAAGCCCAAAAATTGCCTGTCAAGCAATTCAGCCATCAGATAGAAAGGTCTCAGCACATTCAGTCTTTTCAGAGACAGATTATAGAATATATACAGGGTCCAGTTTGAAATCACCGAGGTACTAAAATTAAAATTTTCCTCCGTGCACAGAAAATAGACAAGAGTTTAAGCTTTAAAAGCAGTAGTAATTTTTATGGCCAACTATTGGCTACTTTGAAAGAATGCTCAGCGCTCCTGGAATATCTTCAAATGTCTCCAGCTGTGTAGTTAAAATTGGTAATCACTTCATGGCTAGACAAGGAGCTGAATTTGGCATAAAACCTTGATGTATATAGCCTTTACTAGTCACATTCTTGTACTCTGATGGGTAGACTGCTATTTGAGAAAAGAGATTATGAAAGAAAGGGATATGAAAAAGTGTTCAAGCATATTCACATTGTTCCCATCAACCAGTCAAATGATCTCACTTAATGACAGTGATTCAGCCCCCAAACTCTTTAGAAAACATTCATCAGCTACCACCAAACTAACACTAGGAAATCCCTGTACCACGGTATTTCTGCAGAGTGTGCAGATGTGCTCAGCAATAACAGACAGCTCAGCTTGCCCACATAGGCAGGCGGCTATTCCAAACTCTTCGTTTTCTCTTGCAACACAGAAGAGTGTTCAAGAGTCTGTGACCTGCTTTCTCCTGTAATTTCATCATGGCTTTGTAAAAAGGTTGCACTAAAATTATGAAAGGAAAAAGCAAACCGGATGGAAACCTGGGCCCGGTTTTGCGGGGAGGAGGATACCCACAGCTGCTAGGCTGGAAGAAGTGGGTCAGTTTGCATGGCCCCACACTTATACTGAAAAGCTTCTCTCTCCTTCTACCTTCGTGCACCATTTTTCAGTTTTCTCTCTCTTGCTGATTTTTTATTCACAAGAATAGCCTTTCATTTAAAAAAGAAAAAAACTATGTAGGAAATGCTTGCTTGCAGTGTATTTCCATAGTTGGACTGACTGCTGCAGTATGGCTGTGACCTTGATTCTCTAACAGTAGCAAGAATAAAAGCGGGGGAAGCAACAACACAGTAGGCAACAAGATGATGTTCCAGAGCATTTTTCCTTTGGAGATGCCATTCTCCTGCCAGTGAACTTAAACCTATTGGTAACAAATGCGCTTCCCTCAGTAACGTTTCCCTTGGAAGTAGTCCTCAAGCCCTGAGAAGTCTGTGACCTTCAGTCAGAGATTGCTGCCATGGTGCCATCTCCCCAGCTTTCGTTCAACAACAAAAAAAGTTATTAAAAGTTATAAAAAAGAGATTGCATTGTAAAGACTCCTAAAAGTTATAGAAGAAAAAAATATCACAAGATGTAAGTAGCACTTAGAGAGAAAGAACAGGTGCCACATGTCAAAATATGCATTAAGAATTTAATTTCAGATCGGGGAAATTTTGAGGGTTTTTTCCAATTAAAACAATGGGGAAACTTTGTGTTACAATCTAAAAGATAGCATTGCTTATTGCAATTAATATAATTAAATCTAATTCAGCAGATATTAATGATGATAGTGGTTAGATCTAGAAACCAAGGAGATAATAATGAAGTTCACATTGACTATATACCTATTTATTTTAGTATCTTGGAAAAAAGTAAAATACTGGTTATATCTAACTCTGGATAGCTTGCCTGTCTGCAGTTTCACCTTTAGCCTATTTTTAGGCTTTACTCTTTACTTAGTCTGTAGCACAATACATAAAAATATGCACAATGCTTTAAATTATGAAAGTGATTAGAAGAAATGTTTTAACATCTTCTTTAGGAGCTTCTTAAACAGATCAGAAATATTCCATCTCTTAATATTTGTGGATTTAGTAAAGCTTTTAGGGAATCCTTATGTGCAAAATTACAATTAGAGACCCGAGCATTGACTTTAAAAACTCCCATACGTCTGATTAATTTTGTAACTGTGACAGAAGTTTAAATCATCCAATATGCTTGTAGGAGTGAACTGAAACTGATTTGAAAGTTGTTGGTGTTCTCCATATGAAAATAGCTACTTTTCATTTTTTTAAAACATAGACCCGTATTTTCCAGTGAACAACAAATGAAAATTTTTTTTTTTTTTTTTTTACACAACTTAATATCAGTACTGGGCTTTGCAATTTTTGAGTTTTCAGGAGAAAATCAACACTTATGTAGAAAAGCAGCAAAAACATTAATTTCTTCACAAAACCCATTTTCTACCAGCAGGAAAAAGAATCCAGTGGAAAAAGGCTTCCATCTTAATCAAAGCTTCAGAGCTACCATTTGCTACATAAAAAAGGAAAAAAATTTCCTTTGCCATCATTCTTGTGATTATTTGTATTTGTCACATCAGCAGAAAGAGGTTAAACTATATATGCCTCTGTGTGGGCTGGGAAAAATCACATGGCAGCATTGGTTTTAATCACTTGTTTCCCATCTCTAATAAAAACTTCCAGTACTTGTACCCATTTGGGAAGAAGTTTTTATCAGTCTCACTGCAAACTTTAGTGAATTTTGACCCAATACCAGACACCAAATAAGCTCTTCAGGGGTTGTAAAATGTCTCTTCACACTTTCAGGTTTAGATTAGATTATTTGAATGCAAACTTTTCCACATGAGAATTCCTTGCAATGGGAAGGAGCATATTTCTAGCAGATTTCCCTTCCTTCAGCTTAACAGTTCCATAAAATTCAGAAGATTTTTTGCCTCGATATTCAGCCAACATTTTTCAAAACTTGCAGGCAAACTCTGAAAAGTATCCCAGGTCTGAAATGTTTGCCCAAACCTCTGAACACACTGAGGTTTATTTTTACTAATCTATCACTTCTGAAAAACAAACATTTTATTTATGATATTCCTGTAACCACACAACAAAGAATAGGAGACAATTTATCAATCTGCAACCTCTCTCTTATGTTGGTTCTGATAATGAGGTTATGGCAAAAGCCTAACGCTCCCAGACAAAACTTCATGTGCAGCTCTAAGAAATTCTCTGTTTTACTTTTCAGAAGCATAGAAAAGATGAGTTGCTCCCTTCTTCCTATTTTCAGAGAAACCTTATATGTTCATCTCATCTAAAACACATTCTTTATTATTTATTCATTTCCAATGTGTATGGGTTACCAACGTAAACTGAAGTTCATAACTGCAAGCAGTGTAAAAAGTACCAATGGAAAACAGTTAAGAAATGAAAAACGAAATCTAAATTTACATTCTTACTGCCAAAAGGTTTCCAAAGTAAAATGGCATAAACAAAGCTGCTTGTTTCTGGTTCTTTCTCTTGCCGGTAGCTTGACTCATGAGCAACATAACACACTGAAGTCCACGCCTGGGAGTTGTCATGCCCAACCATAGACCACAGGAGGTTGGATGTCTGAGTCTGTGCTCATCACCCAGGGCTGATGGAGGGGACCGGGCCCTCAGAGGACACCTCTCCTCATCTGCCTAACATCCTTCCTGCTGACAGAGCTGGAGACGGGCTCTGCGAGGACCTGTGGGCAGCACCTCAGAATGTACTAGCTAGTTTTCTGGCACCAAGCTGGGGCAGATGACTCATACAAGGCTATTATCAAAATGAGGAAAATTTGTGGTGTTTTACCAATTTGCAGGATCAGAGTCTTGGTCACTGATTTGTTTTGTGTTCCCAGTCACTACCCAGAAGTCCTTGTCATGTAACAACTGAATCACTGATAGATTAAAAATGAGAGCATGACGCCAAGGTTGAGCAGGTCCCTGTTTTGGAGGCTTCAACCTCACATGTCAAGTTAAACTAGACATTTCACATGCAAGTAACTGTCTTGCATTTTCTGAGGCAGACATGGGTCCTATCAAACCAAGATGCTTTTCTAAACTTAATGAAACCTCTGTTACATGCAGGACCAATGATCACTGTGTTGAAGGTGACAAGTTAATGCCTACAAAATAATCATATTGTTTGTCAAATGTTGTGCTTGACAAACAAGTATTCACCATTTTTGAGTTACCAGAGTAAAAATAAGCATCAGAGTTGATAATCCCTAGATCTGGGATTATCTACCTAAAATCTCAGTTATATTTTGTGATAAAATATGAAAAAAGAGAGAATCTGAATTTTCTTCTGCTGTTAAATACTGGCAGGAGTCACATTATAAACTAACTAATAAAAGAGAAAGGTTGGTCAAACCAGAAAATTTAGAGACATTTGATAAAAAGTATTAACTTAATACAAAGCCTGGATAGCTTTAGACCAACAAAACAAACAAACAAAAAAAAACCCCATTGCAATGACAAGGAGTGTCTAATCTTTATTTTGGAACTTCTGCTTCCCAAATAAGTGTCACTACATTGGACTTTCTGGAACAAGCCTTTCATCAGAGCAGTCCAATTCACCACTTCCATCTTAACATCTGTGTTGAAATCTTTCATTTTTTCTTTGTAATATGGTTAGCTTGCTACACATACAAAGTACAAACCTGATCTTATACACTTTGAAATCAATAGTTTTCTTTTTATCTTCTGTGGAGCAGGACCAGATATCTGACAGGGTATCCATTGGGGAGCCCTTACACATCAAGGCCTACTGCAAAAGACAAATCGGAAAGTCAATCTTCACGACTGCATAGCTTTTAGACTTTACCACAGATATATGATTGCGCCATTCCTCTCAAAGTTTCATGAACATCATCACCACTCCTTAAATGTACTGTAGCGGTTAGAAGCGACCCTCTTTTGGAAAACCATATGACAAAATAAACTGTAAATCGGTGCAATTTTGCAGTTTTGGGGTAACAATATCATTTTGCATTCAGTCACTTGAAACTAGGGCTACAATTTCCACTGAAGAACCTTACTGGTTCTTGCAGAAACAACCATACCACAGTTTCAAGTCAGCTAGTCCAAGATACATTTTTCAGTGTGTTTTTTCAAAATATTTCAATTCATGTTGCTCTGAGCAAAACAGAAAATATTTTTAGTTTAGAAGATTTGCCCTTTCTCTTTATTCAATCCTAGAGAAGAAAAATGGCTTGATCTTGAAAAACTTAATGGTGTGCCTTAATCCTTCATGCTCAAAAAATGTTTACATCTCGTTCTCATGAGTTAATTTGCTGACAATAAATGGACAGTTCTTCTAAAAATAATATTTTTTTCATTTCTCCTTAGAAGAAGAAAGATGTAGGAGCATCTTCTTTTCTAAACCATTCATCAGTGAATTCCAGATTAAATTATAGCAATTGATAACTGTGAATTTGGCCAGGGGGTTAGAATTTAAAGGTTAAACAGAGAGTGATTTCCTAGACTTCAGAAGAAATCTTTTCACTTACATAGTTGTTTAACACTTTTGCTAGTGGTGAAATTCATACAGTTCATCTGATAAGGTCTGCAGCTGTCTGTTAACCAAAAAAAAGGTGTCACAAATGGATATGTGTTAAGAAGCATGTGTAGCCCCGGAAATGCCATCAGCCTTAGCACAGCTCGTATTTTGTAATTACCTCACCCAAATAAGACTTCCTAACAAATCTTGAATGGCATAGAATCCTGGTCTGGATCCCCTGAGAGGCTGCATTACTTTCCATCCTAAATATATTATTTTATGTAACATGTCATTGGGTAGTGGAATGCCAAAAATACTCTCAGTCCCCCAGAACTGCATTGTAGGTTTTCCTCCTTTCCACGGCCATTACCTTCTTCCTGGCAGCATCATTCATAAACCTGAGATTGACTGTAATGTCTCTGTCAATCCTGCTTCACATTAGCAGGTCAGTTCTGCTCCAGATTACACTAATTTTCCAAACATCTATTAGGTACTGATGATGGGTGTGACTGAAAAGGTTGTCAGGCATTTACTATTGTTCAATGCAGTCCATACCTTCTTTGAAGCAGCTAACTGTTTAGCTAATTGTGCTTTAAAGCACAGGCTGACATAATCACATGCCACTGGTTTACCATCAGAAAAGCTTCAGCTCTTTGCATTGTCTAGCATATACTTCCAGCAGCAAATTGGAAATATCAACCCTCTATTATTTTAGGTCACTTAAGGAGTATATATTCAGACATTGACTATGTAAATCTCATAACTGAGTAACACTCCATGCAAGGTATTGAAGAGACGTTTCTTAAACTGTCACCAATACTTAGCCAGCAGGATGTGGAAACTTCTATTCATGCTTTGGGTTCCTCTGTCTTCACAATATGAAGTTTCAGAGGTAGTTTAAATGTTTTATAATTACCTATGTAGCAAAAAAAGTATCTGTTCTGGTCATCTAATGTAAGTGAAGGGTAGGAAGATCCAACAAAATGCAAATTTGGCAATAGGTGGCTCTATCGATTTTTGCTCAGGAACAGGTCCTCCCGCCTCTACAATGGAGGTGTTCTCAATAAAGGAAGTGGAGCAGGTGCCTTCCTTAACAGTTGAGGACCTCTGGGAATTACAAATAGTCCATGACTTAGAGACGGGGTGAAGAAAGGAAAATAGGGCAACGGAAATTAGAATTGCATGAACAACAGAGTTTCTCTTTGGTGACCCAACCGAAAAATTAAACCAAAAAATTCATTTTGGGTCAGCCCAAAGCACTTGTCCAACTCAAAACGAAACAGCTCATTTTGCTTTCAAATCTCTTGTCAACCTTTGAAAGAAAAGGTACATGAAATTCTAAACCAAAACACTATTTTGAAATGTAAAACTGAAATATTTTATTTAGAAAATGTCAGAACAAAACATTTCAGCATGATTTTCCTTTTTTGAGCTGTAACTGTTGGCTGAATTGACTCCCAACTTGCCTGATTGAAACTACATCTTTATTTTCTTTTGGTCAGTAATTATTTGTCCAAGACATTTCCTTTGTGTCATGGTTTAACCCAAGCCGGCAACTAAGCACCACACAGCCGCGCGCTCACTCTCCCCCTGCAGTGGGATGGGGGAGAGAATCAGAAGGGCAAAAGTAAGAAAACTTGTGGGTTGAGATAATAAATAATTGAAATAAAATAAAATAAAACAAAATAAAATTATTATTGTTATTGTTATTGTTATTGTTAATTACGACAATGATTATTATAACAATAAAAATAATAAAAATATTTTGGTGAAAAGGAAAATTACAAAAACAGGAACAAAAACCAAGAAAAACAAGTAATGCAACTGCTCACCACCCACTGACTGACACCCAGCCCATCCCTGAGCAGCAATCACTGCCCTCCAACCAACTCCCCCCAGTTTACATACTGAGCATGATGTCATATGGTATGGAATAGCACTTTGGCTCATTTGGGTCAGTTGTCCTGGCTGTGACCGCTCCCAGTTTCTTGTGCACCTGGCAGAGCTTGGGAAGCTAAAAACATCCTTGACTAGTGTAAGCACTACTCAGCAACAACTGAAACATCAGTGTGTTATCAACATTATTCTCCAAAACACAGCACTCTACCAGCTACTAGGAAGAAAATTAACTTTATCCCAGACAAAACCAGGACTCCCTGGTTGTAAGGCAAACTTCCTCTGACTTCTACTTCCTTTGTTCAGAACTGATCATCACCTGCCATCCTTCACACACCTATAAGTCACACATGCCCTGCAAGAAAACCTATGAAGGAAATTCTGCAAAATTTGCTGTGCAGCATTTCCAGGGCTCCAGCTCATGAGTTTTCCATGGTAGAGTCTTCCAGCTGGTGGTTTTCAGGGTTGGAGAAGTTAATAAACAATTGACTTTGGTTTTATGTTTTTTTGTGGACAAATGGGTATTTATCTGTGTTTAGCCCCGGTGTGGAAAGCTTGAGAAACTGATCTGACATTTCTGGGTAGGGCAGCTCAACAAGAACAATGTGGAAGAGGCCTAAAGGAAGTAGAAGAAGGAAGTAAGTTAATTATCCATTTGTGAAGAGATGATATCAACGAGGAACAGCATGTAGCATGTGTGGTTCATGGTCTAGTCATGTAATCAAGGAAGAAAACAGGTACTTGTAGGGCAAAGTTATGTTCTGCCCAAAGACACAATCTTTATAAACCTCTGATGTAGATGAGATGAATGACACCTGGATAATTCCTATTACCCTCCATTGACTATAAAGGGACCCTCATGTAGTTTGGTGATAGGGTGTGTCTGTCAAAGGTCAGTGAGATGAACTCCCCATTTGGTGCTCCCTTTGCTGTCAGCTGTTGCAAGTTCGAGTGATAAGAGAAAGGATGTTGGCCAACAGCTCTTGACAACATCATTGCTTACCCCACAAGAAAGAAAATAAACATCCTACTAAATATAGCAAAAGTTTAAACCCCTAACACTATAATGTGGTACCAAATCCTGGCTGTCTGTCACTGTTGGGTCACTTCTGCCTTGACCGTTAGGCACGTAGCTCATGTTGTGAGATGCAAATGAGAGTATGGAGCAAAGTAAACCATGTTGATTGTACTTAGTTTGACAGGTAACAGGCATCCATCACCCAGATGGACTATATGCCAGTCCAGTACGTGAGTTCCCACAAGAAAGTGTTATAATTTCAGTTCACATAAACCTTGTTCAAATTAGGTATGGATGGACACTTTTATCTCAAAATCACTCTGGTTCAGGAGCAAGATGGGATAGTTTGATCCTACTTCAATGCCATCTAACTTCAGCAGCTGATGTAAGACATGTTGAGACTAACTATTTTTGGACTAACTTTAATTTCTCTTTGAATTTAATTGATGAGGCTACCAAGATAGATCAAGGTAGGTTTTCAGCCAATGTTTTTCCCGTATTAGAGTATCTGTTCATGGGGTGTCTTCTAGATGTCCTTTTAGCAAGATTTTTTCATATGAATGTCCCTGATATGCTGTGTTTGCAAAACTTCACCCTCCTCACCTGCACTGCCACCCTGCGGACACACTTTTTTTTTTTTTAGGTGTGGACAGGATGTCTTTTGTCCCGATGAAGAAATGGTAAAGCCTTGCTCAAGAAGTCTTCATCAGTTGCTGACAATCCACTACTATATATTTCCTCTGGCTTTCTCACTATTTGGGTGCTTTTCACCTCTTTAACCTTGGTCCAGCCACTATGTCCCTGGCTGTCACTCCTCTCTCTTTGCCCAGGAGACATTGCTGAAGGACCTGATAATGATGGATTATGCTGCTCTTCAGTGACTTTGGTTTTCCTCTGTCTGGGAGCTTGCACTGAGAGCAGGCACCAAGCGCGTCTCTTCTGAAGTGCTCTCAAATCCCTGATGCTGCAGAGTGCCTTTTGTGCTCAGCATGCCTATGGGGCAGTGAGAACACAGCGCTCTGAGTTTTTCATTAGCAACTGCTGCCTGACTGCTTGTCTTCCTCTCATCTGGCCCAGGGGGGACAGTTTGGGACTTCTCACCAGCAGCTATTCAAGACAGGATCTTGGCTATGGGTGTACTGAGGCAGAATCAACGAACCAAACCAATGACTCTCAGAAATGATGCTATTATTCCCACCATGCCCCACAAGAAAGGCTGGCCCACACGCTCCCTGCTAAGCCCTGGCCTGTGACAAATTGAAATTTCAGCCTTATGGTGAAGAAGCATGTCCCCAGACCAAGCTTGCATCCTTTCTGGGTACAAGAATACAGCCACTGACCCAGCAGCCCCACAGGAACAGTATGTGTAACCTCCCTTGCATTTGAGTAAAAGAAAAAAGCTCTATAAATGGCAATATTTGAGGACCAAAATATTTATTATAATAAATTAAAGAGTAAGCATTTATAAAACAATCCATTTGCATATAAATATCATATGGCATTTTTAATTTCATAGTTCACTTAAAAGCCTCTAGTACAGCTTCATAAATACATTTCCTTGGATATTTTTCAATTAATCTATATAAATAAAAGTACTTTATAATAATTACTTTTAAATAAGTTACCATTAAATATGAATGACAAAAATAATTTCTGAATTAGTCTGAAATACCAGCTTTTCAGGTAAAAGTCAGAAGGGGGCAACATATGCAAGAGAGATTTCCAAGTAAAAGGCTCAAAACATCCTCACTAGGTATCACTGCCTACCCTGACCAAAGCTGACCGAAGGTGTCAAATCTCAGCTTTATAAAATACAGAAGCAGTTGCCTTATTCCAGTGGAAATGAGGAAGACAGGAGAGTGCCTTTGAAAATAATTAATGCCCTGTGATGAAAGCTGCAAACACTGTCCTGGAGTTCTCATTTTCAAAGGTGGCAGCAATATGCTTCCTGTCTGTGCCCACCTAGTTTGCTATTTTTGGCACAGATAAAAAATATACTGCGTCACGGGGGGGGGGAGTCCGCAATAGTTAATCAATTTGAGTTATAGCAAGAAGTTTTTTGAGACACCTCCTCAAGCAGGATCTGAAATTCTTTCAGTTTTTCTTCTTGTTCCCTCCCTTCTTTGGGGCATCAGTGCAGGCATTTTCTATGTAGTCAAAGAGTAAATCCAGTTCTCCAATGGCTTTAGTCTTTCCATTCTCTCCCAACTAGAAAAGAGCAGAATGTCAGTTTTAGCATCTCGTTATTTCTCAGAAAATTGAAATTAGGCTTGTCACAGATACTGTATCGAGAATTTACTCTCCTTATTCTCTCAACGAGCTCATTCAAATCCAGTCTAGTATATACAATTACCTGCATCCTGATTTCTGAAGGACAATTTTAAATTACCATAACACATGCAGAGAGTTAACAGGACAAATGAAGGAGGGCTGGAAGTGGAAACATCACTAATCCCCTCTTTAATGCCTCTGCAGGCTTCACCTTCTAAATAATCTCCAGAGTTTGTTTCACAATTAGGTCAGCCTTAATCCAACTCAGTGACTGGGGTTTGGAAGTGCTCTTTTTAAATGTTGGGAAGAAATGTACCTGTTTCATTTTGCTCTTCATTTCTTCCAGGTTCTTTTCAATGTGCTCTCTGTGTCCTGAGCATTTCTAAGAAAAAGAGAACATCCAAACTTAACATTGGCAACTGTATGCAACAATGTGCCTTTTTCTTTTCTTTTTCATACATTTCTATCAACCTCGAGTTTGGTACTTTTGCTCTGAGGTTCCTTTTCATATCACTGCCTTTTGCCACTGTTTGCAGCATTCTGAGATTCAGGAGCAGCGACAAGAATCACAAGAAGGGAAAGAAATCCAACACCACTCACACAACTGCTCAGCTCCGAAGTCAGGGATGCTAAGAACTGTGCCACCTCCTCAACATACGGGTACTGGTCCTTGGCCTCAGTGAGGAGAACATCTTTTACTACAATCTCCACAGTCCTCTTCATCATGTAGCAGTGGTTGTTTTCCTACATATGCAAGTAAGAGGTCACATTAAAACATAGCAAGAGATCAACAAGTGCTGCAGAAGGATGCAAAGAGCAGCAGACTCACCTTGATGTTAACATAGAGCTGCTGCCCAATGAACCTGTTGTCTGTGTCCTGGTCTGAGACTCTGGCCTGAGAGGGAAAAAAGGAAATGTCAGGTGAGGATGGGAACCTTGCCTAAAAATTAATAATAAACCCTAAGGTTTTCATCAATAATGGTGCAGGTGAAATGAGGGAATGAGACGCCATAGACAGACGGTTACAGGTAGATAAGATGGGACATTGCGTCTGTTTCTCCCCTTAACTGGGTGAGATTTAAGGTCAGTATCACTGGAAAATAAATAAGCAGAAGTCTGAATTCCTGTCCCCCTCTTAAACGTCAGATGCCATAGTGGTTATGGTGAGTAAACCAGATGCCGCAGGTGGTCGATCTCAGGGCAGCTGGCAGCACTGCTGGGAGGTGCTGCAACACTCAATGACATACACCAGGGCGGACCCACCAGTGGTAAGAGCAGCCAAGAAACCTGCCCAAGCAGAGCACTGTAAGATGCCCGAGGAGCTGCCTGGCCATAGCTGGAGTCATGGGCAGGCGCAGCTCCAAGTGGACTGGGCAAACAGAGAAATTTAAGCTCGCGTTTCACAGTTGTCCCAGTCTAGCAGCAGCCGCTTGAGAGAAGCTGCGCTGTGCCAGGGGCTGCCTTTCCCTTGGGGAGCAGGAGGAGGAAAGGCAGCAGCTTACCCCAGCTACACAACCAGTGAGCAACAGGCCTGCTCCACACACCCAATCTCTGCCTTACTGCAAATGCACAATTTTTTCTGGAGAAAGGCATGAGAAATAGAGAGGAATGCCAAAGGTGAGAAGCCAGGGCACAGGCAGAGGAGGAGGTTCTCAGATCCCGCCATGAAGGACACATGGGTTACTGTACCATTTTAGCCAAGGTGTAGGTACGATTCCTGATGTAGGGCTGCTGGAAGTTGATCTTCCTGAGCCTGCAGCCATGATGGGTAGTAGAAGCCAATCCTGCCCCTTTAGGAGGCAGAGGGCTGGTGAGGAGAAGAGGGAGACAACAACAGCAGCAGAAGACAACCCATCCTGAGAAGCTCTTTGTCAAGGTCTGCAGGGAGGCCATGGCTCACGATCCAGAATCGTCTGTCCCAGAAGGTTGCAGCTACAGCACTCAGCACTGATGAGAGAGAGTAGTGTTAGTGTCAGCGAGAATGGGCAAGGCAAAGTGAGAGAGGCACAAAGGCTGTAAGTCTTACCTTTGCTGTGATTCTTGATGTGCTCTGCAGGAGGTGAGGTGCACCTTATATAGGGCCACCAACACCTCTCTCAGCTTTTTTTTTTTTTGGGTGCTGGTGGTGAATTAAAAATGACATCAGCAAGTCTCTTACTTTCCAGTATCCTCTTCTGAGAACTACCTAACCACTACAGAACCCACAAATACAACTTCAAGGTCATCGTATTCTTTAGTTTCTTATAAAATAAACCAAATTTTAATGCAGAGCAAAGCATGGGTTTTTACCAGGACAGGAATCCTGAATTCTTTTGCTTAAAAATATTTAAGATGTTTATGGGTTTGTGCTTTCTGGCCTGATTGTAACACACTAATTGGATTGGCAATTTGATGGCAGATAATGTAATTTATATTAATTTTTGTTCATCTTCTGTGGTAAAAGACTGGTACGCCACTGGTGCTGACTGGTATACACAAGTGGTCAGAGACTGCATGAGATCCAAAAGCACTGACCACCTACAGTTCCTACCCTGCAAATACGCTTTCCCACACAGTGTCCCACTGGAGTCATCAGCCAACTGCCCATCAGTGTGCAATCCTCTCTGAGAGATCAGAAACTGGGTAGGGCCAACACTGTATTTATCACATCCCTGATCTCCAAATTCCCATTTTCCAAAAAATTATCCATATTCCAGGCTGTAACTGGTGGTAATGACAAGACCTGTGGTCATGCACTTATTATGCAGGTGGTTTCCATGTTCCTGACCCTGTTCTGCTAACGTAAAGGCAATGCTGCACCTTCAGCCTGAAATATTATGCAGGGTGCTAAAGGGAAACTGTGCTCTCTTTAGAGAGTAATTTGAAACCCAGCTGAAATGGTAATGCATGAGGACACAGAACTGGTACAAATGCAAACGCCTGGTTTTCTGATACCCACCAGGCACACAGGTAACAAATGTGAGAAATCAGACCTGGAAAACCAAGGCTCCAGCTCTGCCTCTGAGAGGGAACAGGGGCATCCCTAGGGCTGGACTTCACCCCTCATGGCTGAGGTTCTTGGGACAAGAGCCATAATCAGCCTTACGCCGTGGGCTGAAATGCCCAGCTCTTTTGCTTATACCTGAAAGGAAGCAGTTGAAGGCTTGGCACCAAGTTTATATTTTAGCCTCCCCTGATGCATTCATCTCTCCATGCCTGAGTCCTGACTCAGCTGCTCTCAGATACCTGCCATATCAGCGATGCACAGCTCTGTACCCTTGAAGCTGCACCCCCTCACCCTGGAGCCATCATCACCATGTCCCTTTCCATGCCCCTCTGAGGGTATACCACCTATTCCCATGGCCAGCCTCCAACAGCATCCTGACTGCAGTGGGCAGCAGAAAGCAAGTCTAAACCCAGGATGTTGACAAGCTAGTTCACACCCCAAACATACTACAAAGTTATTCAAGAACATGTTTATAAACTCTTTTCTGTAAATTTTTCATTTTTCAGGCTAATAGGCCCACTGGGGAGCAGGTTAATGAAAAGATGGGAGACTGAGTTATACTTAGTCAAGAGACAGACATTAAAGACCAGACTGGGAGAAATCCAGACAGAGCATCTGTTTTGAAGGATTGGCCTCCCCTGAAGTGCAATCCCACAAACTCCTTACCAGGTGTTAAACAGTCTGATAACCAGTCTGCTTCTAAGTGAGAAGTTTCTCACACTTCTCCACCAGCCCATCCAGCAGAAGTCCCAACCCCAGAACAAAACTTGTGAATGGACATTCGGACCCTCCCTGAGGGGGAAATGCAGCCAACCTCATGGTCCAGACCCCCTGTCCTCCCGCCCTTCTGGATCCCACCTCTCCACCCGTTTGGTCACTTACTCTTGTCAGACATGGATCCAGCTTGCCTGACTTCTTCTTGTGGCTCCGATCCCATGGTTAGCGCTCATGACCTGGGTAAGCAGGTGCTGTACCACTTGCATCTGTTCAAACCACTGCAAGGAGCCCACCTGGTCCCAACCTTCCCATACCTCCTGATGGATATTTAAACAATATCAGGCAGAGGGATGAGGAATTAGATGCTGAATCTTTCTTCTGCCCTCTTTTATGCAGTGATTACAGGATCTCTTCTCTCTGTCTTCTCTAGTATTAGGAACCATACACTGTGACATACCTATTTTCATAGAATACATTAAGTTAGACTTCACAAGGCGCTCTTTCTCCCTTCTACGTTGTTAGCCACCTCTCTCAGTCATACTACTTTCTGGCTGTGCCATGATGTCCTCCTCCTGATGCTTTAAAAAAGGCTTGATTTCACTTGTTTTGTTTACCTCCCTGCTTCTGGTATGACACTGAAATGCCCATTGTAAGTTTGTTAAATCCTATGTCACAAATTCCCTTTTTATGTTATTCCTAAAACCTTCACATTATTTAACCTTTTGTTTGCAGTTGTGAGTTACAACATCTTACTTTCCATCCCTCTAGCTTGCTGTGAGTATGGTCCAGCCCAAAAATGAATGTTCAAAATCTTGCTGGACACTAATTGTAGCAGACTGTATGGTTCCCCTGCTCATCAGTCCACTCTGGCCTCTTCCCAACCTCCTTGCACCAGATGACTGCTGGTCCTGGATGTACCACTGAGTTATGGTATAGCCATAGTTGTGACTGCAGCTATTCCCTGTAACATTGGAAGAGAAATTCTTTGGAAGTGGAGATATGCCTCCCATTCCCAGGGTCTGCTATTCTTGTTATGAGATTGCATTGAACAAGGATGTGACTAGTCACTGCTCTCACCTCTTCTGACTAGCTCACCGTGCCCGGGATGGGAGACATACATCCAGCGTTATATCCTAGGGAAAGATGGGGCTAAAATCCTGCATAGTCTTACCACTGGATCTTACTCCAGTCCTCAGCTGAAGTCCAGAGAGGGAGGAAGGAATCAGAGGCTTTTCTGCCGCAGCTGAGGAGAATTCTCTTTTTTCTTGCTTGAAGAGGAACTATAATAAACTTCTGAAAAATAAGGGCTTGAGCCAGCACTGAAGGTGAACCTTGGAGAAATTGCTTACCTAGACACCCCTCTCCAAACAGGCTGCTGCGAACTGTAGAGCTGGCAGAAGAGATCAGCAGAAAGAAAGCTGCATTTAATTTAAAATGTGGTACCCTGGCTGAAACCTTCACTGGTGGGTCTTACTTTGGGGAGAAAGAATAAAATGGAAAAACCGCATCAGAAAAATGCATCTTAAAAAAGCAGCCTTTCTCACTAATTCTTTCCTACGTCAGCATGGTCAAGTATTCTAGCAAGTGGTATGGGAACTGGTAATTTAGTAATTTCTCTTTGCACCTGAACTACTGATGTCTTATGATACATGGTAGTCTCAAACTTTTATTTATAAAACAATATTCTCTTGGAGGGGGGGGAGGGGAACTGAAAAAAACCCCAAACAAAAAAAGCCCCCCAACCCCCAAAAATACCTCTACAAGCTCAGGGAGAGGATGGGGGAAGAATAGGGGAGGGGAATCATTTTCCTTGTTAGTTTTATGACTTTTTATAGGTTTAATGTTATTTTTAATGTTTGAGGCTAGTAGCACTGCTTAAAATGCAAAATTCTTACAAGAAAACACACATGCTATGCTTTTATTTTAATTATAAACTACCAAAGATCTCTGAACTTCTATAAATTACCCTCTGCATTGCTTTTTATCTATAATTAATTTTTTTAAAACTTTGAAATTGTTCATAAATCGTATTTTCTGCCCAGTGCTGTCCCAAGAGTTAAATGTCTATCCTACCACTGATCTCATCAATAAGTTTTTAAAGTGTAATTACATGGAGTTTCCCTAATTCGTTAAGAAACCATAGCGGTTGAATATTCTCGACAATGACTTCTTGACCCATATTGAAGACAGAGGATTTTTTGAGGAGGACTGGAACTCTACATCACGTCTGCCTCAAAAGCCACAGACACTTCCTTCTTACTTTGAATGAGGCCACAGGTAAATAACCAATACTGTACTTTGATGTTCTTCTCTTGCGTACCATCACCAGCACGCTGGCATGCAGGAATTTCTTAAGCTTTAATATATTTTGAGTCAGCGAGGATTATATTGCATTATTAGAAACGTCTTCAGGGTTGGACACTGGGCTAGAAACACTGTCAAGAGTAGGCATGTGGAAGAGCGAGCCTGTGTATCATTCTCCTGGGTCCTTTACCTGGCGATGAAATTTTCCCCCCTTAAACATCTGGACAAATGGACCACGGGTCATATAGTGCCTAAAACTGAACAGGCAATCTATCTCAAGACATTCTCAACTTTCAGGTCACACTCATCCCCTTCACTTTGTTCCAGCACATTTGTAAGCCAGGTCATCGTGTTTTATCTCAGTTCTCTGCTTTTGCGTAGACTTTCAAGCTTGAAAAGATTAAAGCAGACTTAAAACATGTTTCAGCTCAAGCTCTAGTGGAGTCTTATTTTAGTTGGCTCTCTGCCCAGCAATGAAAACATCAGTAATGGAAGTTATTTCTTCTTTATAAAACTTGAAAATAAGCTTTTCTGTAACTCAGCCATTCATTACGGAAACATCCTAGTACAGAGCCAAGTGTCTTCTGGGCATGATCATTAGGAATGGCAGAAGGGATTGATTTTCCATGGAGGAAATTATATCAACACAGATATTTGGAGAGGACATACAGCATTTGACAGTTATATTTTTGCTTTTTTTATGATATGTTTGATGTTGTGTAAGACACTGTGAATCTTTTGGAAGGAGAAGTAGTAGTTTTCTTAGAATTGCTTAGCCTGGAGGTGTTAGGTGACTTTGGAAAAGACTCTTGTGTCAGATCTCAGCACAGACACTGCTGACTGAAGACTTTTTGCAGAGGACGTGCAATTCACCTACCTCCCCCGACAGTAACATTTTTGTTACTCAGTGAGTAACACATTTCCTCTGACAGTAACACTTTTGCTTTTATATCTAATATTTCATCAAACATCTTCGTTTCTGACCTGCACTTGGTTCTGTTACATAATTTCTGGGTCTCCTTAGTGTAAAATGCTATATAATAAACTTCATAAAATTGGTATTTCTTATCATTAAAAAAATCTAAGTAGAAGGGAACTAATAGTTCATTGTGGTCTCAATTTTAAATCATATTCTGGGACAAAAAAAACCCCACCTTGGTTTAAATATAGTCTCTCCTCAGAAATACTGGTGTAGTGGAGCTCCAAAGAAAGCCACCCAAAGACACTTTGAGACATTGTACAGATACTACTGATGTTACCACTGCTACTCAAGGACCACTGATGTGGTAACTTTTTTTGCAGTGCCAGGAGGATTCAGTGGTTAATATGAAGAAAACCAGACAAGAAAAAAGCCCACTGTCAATAGAAGCACAATAGATGTTAGTCCAGTGGTCCTGCCTCTGCAGACAACTGCTGCTGACATCATTAAAGCATGAACAAAAGTTTTAATAAGACTTGCCGATAGAAGCCATCGCTTAGCTCACACAGACAGGAGAAATGATAATTCGGATGATCTTAGTGCACGCAGCCTCATGCCACCAAAGGCACCACTATTAACCCTTCCACCAGATGGCTAGTTCTTTTAATTCAGAGCGTTAAATCACGCATGTATTATGAGACTCTGTCTCTTTATATATAATGACCTACATATATCCCACCATGTCTTGTGAATAGTCAGATCAGGTGAACTGAAACTTCTGTGCTTCCTGTTAATGTGGTGTGGTTGCACAGCAGTGACTCAGTGACATGGCAAAGTGGAATTACTGACATAGTGTATCTTAAAGAAAAGCACTCTAACTGGGAACAGAATTTTGCAAGCTGGTTTATAATCCAAAATCCAGTGACAGTTACTCAGATTAAGAAATAGCCCCATGAGTACTGATGAGTACCATCAGTTTTATCATGTAATAAATCTACCCCATCTCAAGCAGTTAAAGTCATTCTGAAGGGAAACAACTTATTTAAGGTGAAGTACTTGTACCCAGACACTGCCCATACACCAGCACTTCCACTGAGGCTCTGAGCTCAGCATCATCTCCTGCAGGTGAGCCCCTGGCTGCTCAGCTATTCTGTGTAACAGGGCTGCTAGAGGCGGCAGCGATGGTTCCCATGTTGTTAACAGTAGCCTTCTAGTTAGTATCCATCCCTAGCAAGTCAACAGCCCATGCCCCAGCCCTTCCCTGGCCCCAGGTTATGCTACTGCCCATCTCCCAGGAGAGCCTCCAAGTCAGTGAGTTTCCTGTTGCTGAGTGAGACTATTGTCAAGAATGTGAGATTTATGGGGCCAAAAGGAGACCAGAAAAAATAGCTACAGCCTACCAATTAGGATGCTGTTTTCCTGGGTTATCTGTTTTTAGCCACATGTCGTGTAAGCTAAACATAAACAGGCTGGAGCCAGCTTCCCACTGGAAATACAAAGAGCGTGCTCCTCACGAGAACACCATTCTGGGAACTCACGGGCCCACTCCAGCTGTGGGGCACTAAACCTCAGCAGGTTTCCCCTGACCCCACAAGAAACCTGAGAGTGAGCGCTGGGCACCCAGCTCTCCAGAACAGGGCACATCCACAGATGCCTGTATGTGTGTGTCACACCAACCCAGAGACCAGAAAGGGGCCTACGAAGGGAGAAATCCAGAAGTAAAGGCTTTCTGGATCCTGTCAGCCATTCCTATTCTAATTCAAGTCTTGAAGTAGGTGCTTTGGAGACACCCCAGCACATGACAGTATTAAAGAAAGTCACCTTGAACAGAAAGTAATTTTTTTTCGTGTATATATATATACACACACACACATACGTATATACATACACAGGCACACAGTGTGTGTATATCAGATAGAAACAGTTTAAAGGAAAAGCTCTGAGGCCCACTCAAAACCTGCACAGGTCACTGCCTTAGTTACCTCAGGAAAGGTAAGCTGGCATAAATGTGAATCAGTCACATTTACAAAGCTGATGCACGCTTACCAGAAGACTTTATCAAGCCCTCTGAAGAAAGTGGGGACTGAGAAACTTAGTTGTCCTTTGCCCCTCTACTGAAGAATTGTCTGCACTACAGAGGATTTGCTGCCATGACTGTACCACCAAACTCCCCCTGCAAAGAGCAAGCTCATACCTACAAATGAGTGATTTTATTCCTGTACTTTTATAC
>VZTL01055745.1:28151-52484 GCA_013400535.1 Scopus umbretta | reverse complement strand
TTTTTTTTTTTTTTCTCTGAGACTCCTTGGGATGGAGCTCTTTGGAGCATAGGTTTTACAGAGAAATTTCCAGTACCTCTTCATTTCATCCAGTTTATATATATATAAATATTACAACACAGGTGCTTCAAAGGGAAAGCATGTATAAGACAGGCTATTGGACAATACTAGGAGTGTATTCTACCTGGGACATTATGGATGTGGGACAATACCTACATGGTTAAATCATATCCCTCCTTTATTTCTTGTTTATTTTATCCTAGATTCTGTGGGACAAACTCACCCCCTCATGAAAGATCTGGCTGCTCCCTCTGAGTCCTGAACTCTATCCAAGTGATAATTATACCTGTTTGAAATCCGGGAGCTGAGAAGTAGCCTCCAGCCACGCAACAAAGGCTGCTCCAATGCTCCGAGGAAGCAGTGCCGACACTTCCCTTCTCCTTGTCTGCCTCCTGCTGAAACGCATTTGCAGAGTTTCCTGAAGCCTCTAAGGCTTTTCCAGAGATCTGGTGGAAGCAGACCTGGTATCTCATGAAGTATCATCTCATGCAAAGACAAAGAGACACCCCCACGGGCATTGCTAATGCAGATGAACCTTAATGGCTTTCTCCCCCTCCCGCCCCGCCAAGTTGCAAATGTATAATTAATCTCTGTTCAAATTTACATGTTTGATCTGCTTCTTTTAGGCTTCAGATGTCTTTGAAGGAAGGGGAAGACCTTGTGGTTTGATCTGGAATGCCTAGGACACGCTCGGTGTTTATGTGGGCAGATCCCCTGTGCCCAGAGCTGGTCAGATGCGGAGGGCTCCTGGCTTGCAGACGTGGGGTGGGAGGGCAGAGGCTGAGGTGCTTCCCAAGCTGGGCCTCATGGGTCACTTTACCCCAAGCCACCATTTCTCCAGGGCTCCCGTGAACGGTGAGGGCACCTGCGGCCCCATGGTGGAAACCTTCTTCAGACAAGAGGAGCTAATCCTCCAGCAAACAGACCCTGTGAGTCCTTGCTCCTGCAGTGTAAAAGAAAAGAAAGGCATAGAGATGAAAAATGTATCCACTTCAAACAGGGAAATTTCCATTTGAAGTGCTGTCTTCGAGTCAAATCCTCCCCAGCAGCAGCACTTTTTTCCCCTCAGTAGTGTGTATCAATTTCTTCTGACACAGTTTCATGGCTTCGGGATAAACAAGCCCAACTCCATTGGTATTATATTTTACAACTACAGACAGACCACGGAGATTAAAATTCTTTGGATGAGTCACCAAAGACGGGGAGAGTGGAGGCGAGTCTGCCGGGCGTTGTGGAAGGCAGGTTGAACACAAAACAAACTGAATCCAGCCTTTCATCCCCAGCCGTGCCATGGAGGCCAGGCCTTCCCCTGCACTGGGAGGAAAGTGGATGCGAGCGGCAAGCAACAAGGGCAGAGCTAAGGGGACACCATGGCGAGGGGCCCTGCGTGCCGTGGAGATGGCGGAGGTGGCTTCTTGCCCTCGCATGGCAGCTGACTCAGGGCTGGGGAGGCCTCGGGGCTCTTCTCACTCCTTGTGGTGCAATATTAATTTCTCATTTCCCTGGCAAACACAAGTAGCTGAAGAAGAAAATAATTTCCGGTTGATCTATAAGGGTTTTGGTTTTGTTTTGTTTTCCCGCTGGAACCAAAGGCCTCCCTTAAATGTTTTCTTCCCCGAAGTGCAGCGTTTTGGTTTGATCTCTGGATTTTTTGAAGTCCTTCACGAAGTAAAGCGAAATGAAACTCTGCATGCTGACATGCATTGCTGAAATGTTTGCTGCTGAAAATGTCAAACGCTGTCCCTTTCCCCGGTTCACCCTCCTTTCCCACCTTCCCAACTAAACCCCCTGATGAATTTGATGTGAAGTCTAGATGACTCAAATATTCTTTATCAGAAAAAAACCCCCAAAACTGCTGGAGGAAAACCACCTTGTTCACCCCAGCTTGCCCTGGAAAACTGCCTTCACTGGGAGGGTAGCCAGAGGGAGCTGGTGTAGGCCATTGGTGGAAACCTCTCTGCTTAAGGGTATCTTGTGGGCACCTTTAATCCTTTTTTGCAGAGGGAGCTGGAGCTGGCCAGAAGCTGCCGTGGGATTATTTCTCCTACAGTGTATGTTTTTTTATTGCATCAGATTATTGTTTTAAACCTCAGCATCCAACTCAGCCACCATTCCTCTATGCTATGTGCTACCCTTGCAGGTAAGGGAGATGGGGGTAGTTCTGGTCTCACAGTGGGACATTCAGCAGAAATCCTCCAACAGCCTTTGCTGGCTGTCTGCCGAACTGAAGATGTCCAAAAACTTCATTAACTTGCTTCACACCCAGAACATGTCCACAGTCTAGATAAAGGAGGACTCAGTTCCTCCAGGATTGCCCCAGCCCCTTTTCCTGAATCTCCTGCTCCAAGCAACACTGGTGTCTGCTGAGACAGACTTGTAGAAGTGTGGTGGGAAGATCCCTAGAAGATTTCTCTGCCTCCACAGTTGGCATTAATATTAGGACTAACTCAGCTATGAGCTCTCATTTCTCCCTCACTGATCTACTTGCCTCATGGCTGTTTTTTGGGGCAGCAGCACAGACTGGATGCTCAGCAGGGCACTCCCTTGAGTGATGGTGACTTTCCCCATCAGCTTGGGCAGCTCCTGGGCATTGCATGGGGCGCGCTGCAGGTTGCAGAGGACAATTCCAGTCTCCCAGGCTGCCCTCCCAGCACTTCTTGTCCATGTCTCACCTTTCTGCTAGCTTCGGCCTGCTCCCATCTCCTCTTGCAAAGACAAGTCAAGGCTGCTCCTAGACGGAGCTACTCAGTGGGGTTCTGTATGCTGGAAATGAGAGGTTGTGTCTTCATCCTCCTCGTGATGGAGACAGTGGGACTCAAACATTCCCACGAGCAACTCATGCTCTCTCAGTTTCTGTCCCTTAGCACATGAACGTATGCAGGTGGCAAAAGTGAGCTGGCACATTTAGCACCTCACACAAGTCTAGGTCCTGTATCCTCAAAGTGCAGAGGAATTTAGGCATGTCACTGGCACTGAACTCAAGGTGAGGATCTAGCTCAGCAGCTCTGCTTTGTAGCCAGAAGACTACAAAAAACTTTTCTAAGTTTTGCAGTGACTACTTGAACTCTGACCAGTTTACAAGGTCTTCTGCTTTCACTGTAGATTGTGACAGGAATGAACCCATCCCTCCAGCAGTGCCAGAAGCCGCAGGAGAAGGCAGGCATGCAGGGCTGGCACTGAGCACGGGACAGCTGGGGCCAGGCTCTGCAGAGAGGTACTGGCCTGCTCAGCAACACCTGTAGGTGCAGAAGGAGGTGGTCGCTGAATCAGAGCTTGGCATTTAAATAGGAAATACAGATAAAAAGTGAGAGTAAAGGAAATGATTTTTATCCCTGTTTGCAGACAGGGCACCAAGACATAGGAAGGTGAAATGACTTGGTACAGTCTGGACAAGTCTGTGGTGGATCAGAGCACTGAAAGCTGCTCTCTGAAGATGTAACCAAATGCCTCAGCCTTACGCCGAACTTTTCTCTCCAGGGACCAGTCCGTGAAGGAGCATTCACTTTCTGCCAGAGGAACAGGGAAGAAAGGAGACAGCAATGGTGCTCTTGGCTGCTATTGATAATCATCAAATAGTTTGAGTTCCTGCCCGGGAGACAAGGAAACGAATATTTGTCTCACAAACGGCTTCATGTTTCTCCATCAAGATAAAACTTCTGTCTCATCCACTGACCATTAATGGAAGAGCTCACAGGGTCCGACAGGAAAAGCAGCCAGAAGTCTGCCTGTCTCCTGAACTCATGGGATTTGTGGAGGCCTTGGCCAGGCTGCCTGCAGCTCTGGGACTGAGGCAGGGAGGGATGGGAGGCACCGGAGGGTCAACCCCTTCCCAGAGCAGCGCGCAGCCCCCGGCATGCCACATGCCTGTGAGCAATGGTCTCCCTCCCTGATCACCCCTCGGTGGCCCGGCCGGCTGCCCTACGGGTGCTGGAGCCCTCCCCGAGACCCCTTCACTGAGCGGGGATTCTGTTCTGTGGAGGTGCCTACTGGCTTTGCAGGCTCCTGGGGGAGGAGAGCACCTAGCACTACCTGCACAGCGCTGCCTACACCCAAAGGCACCCTTCTGCCAGCACAGCTCCATGTCCCAGGCTGGGCAAAGAGGTTCCCAGGGTTGGAGAGGTTTCTGCTCCACCCCAAGGCTCAGTCCCCCCACCACGACGGAGCTCCGGCCCTGCAGACACGCACAGGCTTCTGTCAGGAAGGAAGCAAAGTCCTTTCTGGGCTAGACTCAAAATACACAGACACTCAAAATACTCAAAATGGAGAAGAAAATACAAAAAATACTCAAAAGATGGAGACAAAAGTGCTTGTCATGGTCCTTTCTGTATCTGCCTGATAAAAAAACTCCTATGAGAAGCGAATGGAGAAAATCCCTTTAGCAACAGCTACAGTATAAATACTCTCCAGGGGAAAAATAATTTACAGTGATATTTTTTTCTTCCTCATCCAAGAAGTGGTTAAGGATTTGGCAGAGAAACAGTGGAGGAACTGATCAGCCTACCTATGATTTTAAAGCTTAATTACTTGTCTGCGAGTGCCACAAATTTATAGCCCAACAATAATAAGCATTAGCCAAAAATAAAACAACCAGCTTGTTTTTATTTTATTATTTTTTTTAAGATTAAAAGTGCAAACAGGTTACAACTCTTAAAAGTGAAGAGTTGGGTAACCAGGTGATTTATCAGCGAGGCGCTCCTCCAGCCGGGAAACCCACCCTTTCCTTCTGCCTGGAACTGCAAAAAGGGTAATAAAAACCTAGGGGATTTTATTTTTCTTTGGCAGTACAACCTGGAGCCTGCTACCTGAGGACTGAAACAAAGCACAGCACTGGTACCCCAAGACCCAACTGCCGTATCTTGGAGGGCTCATGGTTGCTTGTCCCAGGGGGATGCTGCTGCCCACAGGGCCCAGGGGAGGTTTTGGTGGCTGTTCTATGTCTTCCTTCTGCCCCGAACGGCGAAGAGCAGCAATCTGGGGCAGAAGCGCGCTGGGGTGCTCATGCTGACATAGAAGAGCTAAGGTCAAGCTTTATGCAATCCCTCGTACACTGCAGGCTAGGCAGGGTTCAGCGACCCAGATCCTCCTCCATTACTCCAAGTACTGTATTTGATTGCTTTTCATCTCTCTCCTTTCCCCCTCAAATTTTGTCATAAAACCCTCATGTCTTGTCCTCGAGTGTGTGTATTCACAACCACCGGCAGGCTGCTTTTTCTCCCTGGGAGGCTCTTCCCTGCAAGTGTGCTCAGGTTGGGTAATCTCCCACTGCTTAATTGACTCGGATAATAAGCTGTTGCCCTAACGCATCAGGGCTTGGACCTTATTGCACACCCCCCCCCCACCTCATCTTCCTCTGTGGGAGCTGCACCCCTCCCTCCCCTTAGGTGCCCGCAGGGGCCCCCTTCCCATCTATTTCTTCTTCCCCTCCTGACACATGACAAGGGAACAGGTTCCCCAGGTTTGCACTTCACAGGGAAGAGCAGAAAGCCCAACCTACCCGACTTCCCACCCTATGCCGGCTCGCTGGGTCTGAGAACAGAGAGGGGAAGAGCCTGGGCTCCCACCTTGCCTGCCCGACACAAGGCACAACTTGCACAAGGGAAAAAAGAAGTCGATGCCTCGGTTTCCTCAGGCACCGAGGGAGAAGAGAAAGGAAGAAAACGCTTCCCCCGCTTCCAGCTGCCTGCTGGGCAAAGCTGAGGCTAAGCAGAAAGCAGGGTGCTGGCTGTAGCTCAACTGGGGTGGGGAAATGGGGGGAATAGCAATCCAGGCTGCCCCTGGCACCTCGTTTTAGGAATAGGCTCCATCACAAGGCTGACTCAAACACCTCAGAGTTGAAGGAAGGGCAGCCCAGCCCCTACATGTCTTCTGCTAAGCTAGTAAATGTTAAATAAAGTGCTGGCAGATGACTCCATTTCCCTTTCCTGGTCCTAATCTCTGCAATTAAGATTAGTGATTATTTTGGTTTCTGAACTTTATATACAACGTGAACTGAAGCAGTCTCCTGGGCTTTGGGGAGGAGGGTGCAGTAAGATGGGGATGTGCTCAGCACCACGAAAGCCAGCAGCAGCAGCTCAGGCTGGGGGTCCCTCAGTCGGAGCCTGAGTGGCACATCTGCCCCGGGGGTTCAGGGGCTTTTCCGTGCCCCAGCTCCCCACCTCCCTCAGCTCACACTCCGCTCGGCACTCCCCCCGCTGCAGGGAATGACCCCCACCTTCCTGTTACATATTGCAATTAAAAAACAAAAACCCCACCAGAAACCACATCATTATTGGTGGTCTGTGGATGCCAGGAGGTTACCATCTTCCTCTCCCTCCCGCAGCACAGGGGACAAGGCACCTGCGCCAGGTATCACCCTGGCTGGGGGCCTGCAGATCTCCCGCTTTTCCGCTGTGTGCCTCCCACTGCCACCTCTCCAGGCAGAAGACCAGAGGCGCTGGCAATCAAAGCCCCTGGCGGTAGGACAGGGCTCAGGAGAGCAAAGCAAATGCCAGGTACAGGCAGGACCCGCTGCTTAATTGAAGCCTTCCTTCTGCAAGGAGGGGAGCGTGTTGGCACATGCTGCAGGAGGGATATTGCTTTGTCTGATCGCTTTGAAGACTGGGAGGTGGAGGGAGAAGGGAAGAGGCCAGTTAAGTGTGTTTATGTTTGAGAGGAACAAAGGAGAGCAGAGGAGAGGCCGGGGGTGCCTGTGCCAGAGATGTGTCAGAGATCACTTGTTCCTCCTGGGCCAGAACACCAGCCCGGGACCACCAGCGGAGGAGGAAGCAGTCTGTGCAGAGCCATGTTTGAAGCAGGGAGAGGAAAGACAGAGCAGGGGAAAAAAAAAACTCCCAGGAGACTTAGGATGGTGATAAACGTGACACAGGTTAGACAGTGGGCTCACAACCAGTGGGGTGCACGATACGGCACAAATACACCACAGCAGGCAACACCGCAAGCGCGTACCTTGCTGCGTCCTGGTTGCACCTGGGGGAGGCTGAGTTAGGGAAGTTAGGAAGCCCTAGAGTACACAAGGTTTAACCAAGTCAAAAAGGAGGAGGCCATCAGCTGCACCCCAGCTCTGCCATCCGTTATGGCGAATGAAGCACGGGTCCCCCCGCCCCGTCTGCAACACTGCCGGGAAGAACTGCCTTCCCCAGGGGCCCTCACACAGCCCAGGGGCTGAGCGCTGCCCCTTCTGCCTCGCACTGCACCCCGGCAAACAGCACCCACCCCCCCCCAGCACAGGGGACGCTCTTTCAGCGTCATCCATTACCCCCAAAACCCCAGAGTGCTTTTCTGTTCGCTATTCAAGGCTATGCTAACGGTGACAGGAACAGCACCTGCACAAGCCTCCGAGCGCACCGTGAACAGTCAGTTCCTGGCAAGAGAGGAAGCGCTCGCCCGTGCACGCTGTCGCTGTGCAGCGCCAGTCCCGGCAGCGAGCCCGGTGAGCAGAGAGAGAAGGAAGGTGCCATTGAAGCCACCACCAGAGATGGTACCTTCTACTTCTCAGAGGTGGTAGCTCCGTTTTGACAGGTCCTATTTGCAAGTTAAAACACCTTGTTCTCAAGCAGAGGAGTAAGATAAATGCAGTGAGCTGTTTGTTTGCACTAAAAAGAAGCCTGCATCCAAGGACTGGTTTAATTGCACTGGCTGAAGGCAGACCTAATGCAGACGCCCTGTGCAAGCCCCAAGGCCACCAAACCTTCTGCTGCAGGTCATCATCCAGACGACTGAATCAACTACACTTGGGGAGGGAATAGACGAGTGTGCAGTTGGATAGAGGTGTGCAGCAGCTCCAGGGGTGTGGTGTAGATGTGGATCTCCTACCTGTGGTTTCCCACCCAGAAAAAAGAAGGAAAAAAGACCCTAACAATCATTCCCCAAAGCTTTTTCAGTCTTTTGGGGAAGGGAGGAAAGCACATCATATATTAACAGATATTTCTGACTTCTCAGTAACCCTCCACGGAAGCAGAAATGGTTGAATAAACATTGGCTCTTTGGTGTTGCCAAGATGCTTCCGCAGATCCACCTGTATTTCAGCATATGAATTTTAATACTGCGTGCCTTCCCTACCTACCAATTTTTTTAATTTATTTTTTAAAATGCAGATTAAAAAAAGCTAGCAGACAACCCTATTTGGAGAAAAAAGACAGACTTGAAGCAGAAGACCATCCAGATTTCAACAAAGAACTGGCAGACATCTTACATTTTTACTCTTTATTTTTTTTTAGGTGGTTAGGAAACCGGCACTTTCCTCCATATAGCACAACATATAACCAAAACTATTACTAGCTTTGCAACAGGAAACCAAAATTGACAGCACTTCGTGGGTTCTTGAATGGTAATGCATAAATGCTGATGATCAGGAGAGGCTTAAGGCATACATATGAGAGCACCTCCATGGTACACAAGATTGCTATTTGTAAAAAAATTTGTCTCTTAACGGCAATGGTGGGTAACAGTTGAAGGAACTGTGTTTGAGAAGTGCTTCTTTATTTTTAAATATCAATGTTTTAAGGGTTCCCTTGCATTCCACATCACTGAGTCCGAAATATTTACAGGCAGAAACTTCTGCACGCAACATGCACTTCTACAGAAGATTTGAGACCAACAATTTGTCTTTCGGTCACTGGAGGCTAATTCACATTTCTAAGTGAAATTATTTTTGTTTAGAATTCAGCAAGTCTGTCTCAGACCTCCGAGATGGCAACCTGGAACAATTCCACTGGCGATAGCAGGGTTAAAACAAGAAACTGTCTTTAAAATCAGACTCACAAGGGCTCACAGCAGTGACTATTACTGCATGTGCTGCTTCAGAAACCAGTAAGCATGAAGCGATTAAGACAGTAAAACGCCATTATGCCTCCTGAGATCAACAGGTTTCAGCTAAGATCCTAAACTTAAAGGGCTGTTTCATCAAAAGGCACTCCAGTCCATCAATCATTATCTGTTCCTTTTATGAGCCCCTAGCAAGGTTCCACTCTCGCTTTGAGGTTTTGTTTTCCTCCAGTCGCCCTCTTGCGTCTGCATACAGGTTCACAGGCAAGCTCCATCCCCTATCCAACGAGGTGGACCCAGCAGGCCCCGAGAAAGACAAATCGTAGCTATCGCACTCTTGTCATATCCAAGTTGAGAAAACAGCACTGCATTGCCCATCTCTTGTATCCTGCAAGAAATTCTGCAATCTGCACATTTCTTTGCAAGATCCATCAGCCGAAGTCACAAGATGTGGTGGGTCTCAAGCTCACAGACGTACTTAAAAGTGGACAACAGGCATTTTAGCCTCAGAATAAACATGACACAGACACACCGCAGTGTCCATCTTCCCATTTTATTTGTAATCAACAAAACGATCTAGTGGGGATGCTCAGCTTCCCCTCCAGTCTTGGTTAATGAATGTAAAAGAAGCATCAGAAGTCACATCGTACTGGGCCTGACCCTGCAACTGGACTCGCTTGAGTCAGAGCGGCAGGACACAGTGAGCAATATTGTCCAATCCAACTTCTACATGCTTAGGACTCTGCAAAACGTTGGATTAGCATATCTACAAGTTGTTAAGTCACAACTCTTACTGGACAAACAAAACCTTGCAAAGCAACACACTCAGTCCTACTAGCCATTTCCACGAGACTGTGGAACACCTCCTTGTACCGAGCCATGCACACCAGGTGCTGCGTTAAATGGGAGAGGGTGGGGGAACAGGGGAGGACTGTGCCTCGAGCCTAGCTAGACCCTCTCAACCCAAGCGGGAGACCACTCCCAACTCTGTACTTCTTACCCAATTGCCACAAAACATGCAACAATATAGACTATGCATAAGGGTATCTGCAAACAGAGCAACCTCTCCCTGCCCAGAAGCACTGTACTCTGCCTATCAGAGTCCTTCTGTATGTAGAAAGAGCTCCAGGCACGCAGGTGTGGAGACAGCAGGTCTGGTTCATATGCCATCTTCCCTGATGAAGGTGGTCTTGCAGCATAACAATTAATGACAACTCGGGCAAGTCTGAGGTTCTGCCTGTGGAATCATCAGGCAAATGGGGGAGGGACTGCACATAAAACCCAAGACTTACTTATTTCTTTGCCCTTTCCTCACAAGAAAAGAGCACCGTATGACAAGGAGGGGGGCAGGGAGGCATTAATTATGCACAGGAGTGGTTTAAAATAGGGGTATCCTCAACTGTTGTGTTTCCAGAACAGGGATGTGATATCTGAGCATCCTAGAGAGTCCAAGAGGTGTGGGAAGATGATGGTTCTAGTCAGTCTTGTGTAAGGCCTGGAGATGTTGGTGCATTCTGCTGCCTTGTCAGTTCCTAGCCTTTTATAACAGCAATAGGTCTCAGTTTAATGGCTTTCTTGCTGATGCCAGCTGCATGGCAGGTGTTAACCACATCTGTCACGTTCTTATAAGACTCTGGTGCCTGGAGGGAAAAGAGAGAAAAAAAAACTCAAAACTATAAACAACCAAAAGTCACAGGAAGTTAGATGTAGGCTTTTGATATCCTCTCTTTGCAAAAATAGAACCATATGAATTGAGGGTGTAGAAGTAGGTAAACATACTGAGAATCTAGCCACCTTAACGTATCTAAGAAACCTGTGAGACACTTAGCTTTCCAAATAAACTTTCACCATATTTCAGATAAAACACTAGCTATTTTGGTTCAGTTTTCCCTATATTCTCAGATAAGCCAGTCCAGCATGTGAGAATGCCAAGCCTCATTATCTGGCAGGAAGTCACTCCAACTTCCTCCTTACAGACAGCCTTTATCTTCACTGCCCCTTAGTGACAGGAATCAGGGATGAACTCTAGAGCTTCCCCCTCCAGCGTTCTGACAAGAAAGCTGCTCTTACGTAGAGATTTTAATGTGATCAGCATGTTTGTACAACACCCATAACGGCATAGTTCCAAATGATTAACATGCTTCTGTAAGGGAGGGTGTGAACAGAAGACATTCTATCATGTTAATGCAGAGGAACTGGAAGTCATAATATTCAGTTTTCTAACCACTCAGAATTCTCTTCTTGAGGAAATATAGGAATTCATCTTAAAAGAGGTGGCTCTTTCATACACTAATAATAATCTACATGGCAGCTGCAGTGCAAAGTAAGTTTAAAGCTGGGAAAACATCATTCAAGAAGAGAATCCATAAAACATAACTACTTTTGTGATGCTCACACAAAGACTTCTCAAGGTAAATAGTAATTATCTCTATCACCAGGCAGAAGAGGAAAAAAAAAAAAACATACCNAAAATTGTATGTTTGAAAAAAAAAAAAAAAACCCCCCCCCCCCCCCAAACCTGCCAAACAGACACCTCCCCTTTCAGCAGAATTTTAGGGACAGGGAAGACTTCACATTATTTTCCAAAAAACTGGATAGCTCTATCGAAGAATCACACAAGCTGTTTACTTAGAGTACTAGCAATCACTTAGCAATGCAAAAAAATCAAACCAGGGAGGGTCATTCAGCCAAGGAGCAAGAATCCCTTTTCCTTCTCAGATAATGAAGTATTAAACTCACTTCTTCCATGACCAGTTTGGGAGAAGCAACACGGATGGCAATGCCCATGTCAGCCAGCTTGTCCAATACATCCTGGAAGTCCAAGTTACGTCGAGATTTGGCTCGAGAGAGTGCACGACCCTAGACAGGAGTTTTGTTAGTTCTACTTTTTGTAGCAGTTTGGAAAACATTATTTTATAAGTAAACAGAGAGTGGCTGAGAGGACAGACCACAGTAAGCCACAAACCAGGAAATAAATTTAGACTTTAGGCAATGGGCTCCTGCAAAATCACACATCTGGTATGTGTTCCATGTGTATAACACACTAGTCTGCAAATGTCTTTTTACCCAAACCACTTGTCAGACAGTGTTCAGGAGTCAGGGTTTTACTGGAAGCTGTTTATCTTCCTCAATCATCCTGTCTCACACTGTAACAGAAGAGAAAACACCTTCTTCTAACTACTGAGGAGTTTTATACGGACAGCCTCAGCACAGTTAATCCTTCTTTTTAGCTCAGAGATACCAGAATTTGGCAAAAGGAGCTCATTCTCCACATCTTCATCCTAACATCTGCCTTGTATAAAGCAGCACCCCCTAAATTTTCGGCAGGAGTCGTCAAAGCTACTCAATAAGGGGCAAAGGGGGCTTCCAGCCTGCAGTCCTCCTGGGCTGGCATTACTGTGGCAAGGCTACTCTCTACTTGTATGACCAACACATGAATCACACACTGGATGACCCTTGAACAACTTCATTCTCTGGCTGACGGTCCCATTCCAATCCCTTTCTGAAATAACTTTTTGACTTACAGCTCCATGGCAAGTAGTTCCAAAGGTCTCAGTCATGCCTTGCTCCGTGCCAGTAAGAACGTAGCTACAGGTGCCCATAGTGCCGCCGATCAAAACAGGCTGTCCAGTCAGCTGTGGATGCAAAGTATTAATTCACAAGAAAAAGCCTAAAAACCTTGTGCTTAAAAAAAGTCTGAGAGGAGCCATATCTCCAGAAAAGGAGGTCAGGTTCACATTCCCTCAGAGCATCCCTGCTTGCATCGGGTGCCTGATATCAGGGATTCTGGAGAACTAACTGCACTGAAAGATGAAGACCAGCAGATCGAAAGACTTGTGTCCAAAAGACAGACAAGGCAAATCACTGAAGCCTGCCCTAGGTATGAAACACTTCTTTCCCTTCGTGATCTTCCAACCATTGTGGGTGTGGAACAGAAGAGGGAGCTCAGTGTCCCAAAGATCTAACACACAAGACAAGCAGAATGTTGCCATCCCATTAGGGTTCCAGTGCTGTTAGCTCAAAAAAGGAACTGACAGCATTTAGATCTCTGTTAGGGACCCTAAAATTGTCCAATTCATCCAGAATTCTCTTCTGATTTCCTTCTCCCACAGCTAAACTTACTTGATAATCAACAGCGATAAGAGGATGGTGAGGAGGGAAGGCCCTGGTTGATCCCTTTCTGTGCACCAGCAGAGTCCGCTCCTTTCCATCCACCACATGTTGCTCCACTTTGGCAATGTTGTGAGACACATCATAGATAACATGCATATCCAGGTCATCTGGGGTTGTGTTGAAGACTTTGGCAAAGGCCTGAAAAAAAGAGCAAATCAGGATGTGAAATACAAGATGGTAACTGCTGCGTACATGTGGAAGATTTACAATCTTTTTAGGAATTAAAAGGAACAAATTTGCTTGGAAGTGTTTCTTACTGGTAAGTCACTGACCTAAACACGTGGCATGGCAGGTGAGAAACTTCAGTCAGATTCAGCAACAACAGAATTGAATACAACACTGCCGAGTATGACAGAATTGGACTGTCTAGATTGTTTATCTGTCAGCTTTAATGCTGGAATTTAGTCAGACATCAGCTAGACAAATTCTTGCAACTCTGAAAAGATGGCTTTGGCAGCCTAAAAACAATTTTCTTGTATACACTTCTTCCAGTTTGAAGCGTTTTCAAAAATATTGCCTAAGTGGCTTCTGCAAGTACAATCCAGTGACGTTGAGAGGTTTTAGATGGCTTGCCCATGACTGCGGCTTTGTGTAAGCCTCTCCAGAACACACAGTTTAAGCAGCACAAAAATGAAAATTATGTTAAATACTGCAGCTACTCTGTGTTCCTCATGTCTGGGATAAAGCAGGAGATGCGTACCAAAATATTTGCATCAGAGACTCTGCTCCTACCTGTCTTGTTAGAAAAGTCATAGAAGAGCGGTTGACCCATGCATAGTTTCCAGCAGCAGCCATTCCCTTCAAGTAATCCTGTCCCTCTGCAGAGGCAATCCTGGCACATGCCAGCTGGCGATCATTCACTATGATTTTGTCCCGTTTCATAGCTTTTTCCATAGCCACCAATGCATCTGGGAAATAAAAACAGTAAGTCTAAGTGACTTCTTAATTTTGTTTCAATCTGTGAGATTAATATGGGTGTCTACAGTTTCTACTCTGAATTCGTCTGTCCGATGGTCAAACCTACAGCTTCCTGTCAAATGCAAAAGCAAACCTGTGGCAGAACATTATCAATAATTTGCAAACAGACAACTCCTGTCAGGGCAACTCAGAACAGACTCAGCAATTACACCACAAGAAACGCTCTTCGGTGCTGGAGTTTACTGTCAATAACAACACCATACCGAGGAGTTTGCTTCACTCCAGGCACCCACGTCAGTCAGATCATACCTGTGGCAACTTGGTGACCCAGGCCTCTGCTGCCACTGTGGATCATCACGCACACCTGCCCCTTGTGGTCAATGCCCATCTTCCTGGCAGCATATTCGTTGTAAATGTCATCCACGACCTGGATCTCGGCATAATGATTTCCAGCTCCCAGCGTCCCCAGCTGCCAATCACAACACACTGATCAGATAGTGCCAGTAAAGCAGCCTCTGGGAGCACAGGGGAGAGCTACGGGAATATGGGCAATAGGGCAAATTACTACAGCAAGGTTTTAGTTTTAGAAAAGATTTTCCATGAAAACTAAAATCCCCATATAACCTGAAAGGAAGTAGAACACAGCAGCATTTTCACTGTCCTCTTTGTTCAGATTTATATCTATTTTTACTGTTGGAACAGGACTACGATTAAACAAAAGGACCAGGATCTACAGACCGTGCTGCCATGTTTTTCCAACTTACTTAGGCCTAGTTGAAAGATGGGAAGAGTACAGAGTCTTGAGAATTCATCTTCAATTTGTATAGGCAAGGCAGACAGTCTTATACTTGGTTATAACTCCACAAGGAAGTTACAACATCCTGTTAATTAGGTATTGAAAACCTTTCAGTAGCTTAAAGCGAGATATTCCATTTCCAAGCCCAATTTTTTTCAATTCCGTAACAGACGATCACTTATTTGCAAGGCAAATGTGAAAATTGAGGACATAAGATTGAGGTTAAAAAGCTATAATCTTGCAGCCCCACAATTCATAAAACTCAAGAAGTCCTATGAAAAAAAGCTTTACAAATGGTAGCATTAGTATAGCCATCTCAAAAGCGTTCCACCCAAAGTGATGAGATACTACGTACAGAAATAAAATCTAACCTTTGAAGTGCAATTCAAAGTTATGAGCTAGTTCCATTTATCATGATATCCTTCCCTGCCCTGCTATTAACTTGCTGAGCAAGCAAAGAGAAAAGATGCAAAATAACTTGCCTGTCTCTTAAAAAAACCCCAAACCTACGTCTGGATGGGGAAATGTCACTGAACAGGAATTCCAGCACCAGGTGTTGACTGATGAAAACCTGATGGCCCCAGGGACCCTGGGCAGGCCCAGTGTCATTTCACTGTTACAGTTCTGTCACAAATTAGTCAGAAATGGCCCCACCATCTCACCTTTCTCCCTGCCCAGAAATGCTAGGCAGAGTTTGAAGCAAAGACACAAAATTAAGAGCACTACCTGCTAAGCTTTACATTTGAACCCTGGGAGCACTCACAGCCCTCCTGAAACACAGCATTACCTGAGGCAGGCCCCTCTTCTTTGCTCTTGAGGAGACCTTGTTGGGGTCAGCCTGCAGCATTCTTCCATATTCCTCACAGTGCTCCTTGTCCTCTGCCCAGGCATAGCCTTCCCGGAGAGACCAGTCCACACCCATCTCTAGCGCCTCTTCCAAATCCCTGCAATTATCAAACACCTATGTAAGGTGGTTATCCTTGGAAATACTCAAAAGTCCACTGGATACGGCCCTGAGCAACCTTATAGAACTTTGTTGTTAGACCTACCTTCAGAGTTAGCCTCGCTTCATGCTAGGAGTCGGATGAGATGACCTCAAGAGAGCGCATCCAACCTAAATTATTCTATGATTTTGTGATCAGCCCCCAGCTCCTCTAAGAAGAAGTCCAACTTCTTAATACTTCATTAAAATCAAGCTCTACAAGTATATTAACTTTAGATAGGCCATTACTTCTTCCTCTTTGTTGTGTGGGGAATAGCCTATTTTCTCTCTCATCCCTTTCAAAAAAATACCTTTAAGTTCATGGAGGTTTTCTGTCAGAAGGAATGAGAACCTTTCAAGAACTTTTAGTTAGTTCAGGGTTCTAAACGGGGGAAGAATCAGCTGACTTTGTGCACTGATGATTATGCCAGTCCTCCTCATGAAGCACATATGCAGAAAAAATGGAAAGAGTTTTAGAAAGACTTTGTCTTTCTTAAAGTCTCCCACTGATGAATCTTTCATCAAAATAAACACCAGAGACACCCCCTCTAGTCACGTGAGGACAAAGTCATTCTCTTACTTGGCATTCATGGGGATAACACCTTTGGAGCCGACACCAACAGGAATGTGGTCAAACATAGCTTGGGCGAGCTGCTCCTTCACAGGCTGCACATCACTTTCATCCAAATTCGTACGCAGCAAGCGGACACCACAGTTGATGTCAAATCCGACACCACCTAGAAGTGCAGAAAAAGCCATGGAGTTAATAAAGAAAGTGTGCCGATGGCGAGCACCTGCCGAATACTCGTCTTAAATCAGTGACCCTGCTGACAGGGAGTATGTACTGAATGCTGTGATCTTACACCTTCTTTCTGACACAACACTGGGAAAAAGGCAGAACTGCATTACGCTTCATTTTAATGGATTTACAGGAAGCCTCAGATTTCAAGACAGCCAAAAACGTAGTCTTGCAGAGAAAAACTTGAAAACTCTTACAAATACCCCAATTTTTCAGTCTTGAGCATATGCTCTACATAGCTGTACAACTGCCTATAGAGCTTGCTGTTTACGAAGTTGCTCCAGCAAGTAGACACAACTGGAAAATATACTATCCACAGAAAGCAGAAAGGATGTTCCTGTTCTTCTGCCTAAGGTCAGAAGAAAAGTGACAGATCTTAGCATGGCCCCCTGATGTAAGATGTTCTCAAAAGCAAGTCCTTTTTGAATTTTCACTGGAATAAATAATAACTAGTTATAATAAGTGATAAATATTTACAAGGAATATTAAACTTCAGTGCTTAGTGTTTTGCTTAACTCTTACTATTTAGTAAAAATAAATACTGCAGGGCAAGGCCTAGTGTGAAAGATCAATCATGCCACCCTTAGTATGAAGGTTCCGATATTAACTAGTGTCAGAGGCAGGTAACAGACTAAGAGATCTTGGGTTTGAGTCAACCAGGAACACTGAACTGCCTTGAAACAAACCTGAAACATGAATATCATATTTCACGACAACCACAAAAGCATCTCCAGACCATCAGGAATTAAAGACCCAGGTGTTTATTAAAAAGACAGACTATTTTAAGGTCACATTTTTAATAAAGTGTAGAAATATTCCCAAAAGAAGTTTTCAAACATTGCTTAAACAAAATAGTCAGTTCTTTATCAGCCTGGCGAAATCCAAGTTCAAAGTCTTGTGGCTTCCCTTCAAACCTGAGGGATATCACGAGCCCATGCCAAAAACACAAGGGCAATTCTCTCTGTACTGTTTAGATGTTTTCAGCGTAACCACCTGCTCCATAAAGAATAAAGATTCTGAGTGCAAGAATTAAGCACCTTTTAACTCCCTATAATTCACATATTTTTTGCTTTGTTTCTGTACATGAAGTACTGTAATGACCTGCCATTTCAAAAAGTATTTTTATGCCATGCCAGACATTTCTCAGTGCAGGTTAAGTCAGTCATCCTTACCTGGTGAAACCACTGCTTCAGGATCGTTCATATCGAAGGCAGCCATGTTGCCAATGGCAAACCCATAACCAGAATGGACATCCGGAAGGCCTATCGATCTCTGAAAGAGAATGAAGGAAATTTTAAGTTTTATGAAACTTTATGCTGCACAGTCACCTTTGTTATGCTTTTCCTTGTGGCAGTGGTTGTCACATTTGCAAACAAATATACCAAAGAGAGAATGGATGTTCAGAGGTAGATTGAGTGAACACATCAATTCAGGTAAGTATCTGAACTCCTGCAGTTACAGGACAGACAAAGAAAGCAGAGAGCAGATGTCACTCTGAAGCAAACGCCCAGTGGCCAGTCAGCTGAGAAGCCCTCTTGGCTCTTTTGACCAGATCTCACAAAAACTTAGGAGGAGCTTAAGCACCTAAATGTAGGAATTGTGATCTCAAACTGAATTCTAACCTAGTTTCTTATTGGACTCAAGAGTCCTTGCATTCAAAACTTACGCAGGCAATAGCTTATGAGCAGCATAAAGCAGAGACATAAAAGTGAAGATAAGTCTGTTTTTACCGAGTTCCATCTAGAGACATCTGCAATATTTAAATGCTGTAAATGTAACACGGCAAAAGTTCAATGATATGGAATGGAATCATAAAACAGTCAGCATTTTCTCTTCTTAGCTGTGTCATTGAACACCGACCAAAGGCTACACCCCGTAGGCAGGAAAAAGTCATCCTTTGAGGATGATATTCTCATAGGACAGGACAAGATAGGAGTTGTGTCATTTTAATTTCTAAAAGAATTCTTTTTATTGAGCCTTTTCGTATTAGTACTAATTAAAGAAAGTGAGAGCATGCTTCTACACAAGTCCAAAGTATATCTAGCCTGGCGAGTTTGGATTAGAACACCGCAAACAGCACTCCACAAGCTATTTAAGCAAGCAAACAAACAAGCAAGCCCCAAACACCCAGAAAGCTGTCAGAAATCGGAACTTCCCAACGTGTGTTAAACTGTTACCATGCTGTTGAGTGCACGGGAAGGCTCACTACCAACATTAGGGCAGCAACAATAATACAGACAACAATATCGCCTCCTGCTCTCTTCCTCGCTTCTCCATGCATTCCAGGTCAGCAGAGGCAACTCAAAAACAACAAACACAATATGAGCAGTGTAGGAAAGGGGGCTCAAGCAAATCGCAACAGCATAAAACGATGCTAAAAAAAGCTTCCCGTCAAAAGGCAGTCAATGAAGTAAGCGGATACTTCCCTTTCTGACAACTTAGTTTTACAGCTTGCCCTTGCAAGCACTCCTTACTCAGAGACAAGTTCCTAACACACAGACTGTCTTGAAGAGACCTGGGGTCCGTGCCCCTTCTCACACTGGAGTTCCCATTCAGAAGGCAATAACCCCTGGCAAATAGGAACAGAAAAAGAGCACATTTTCAGAGCAGTTACTCACGTGAACAATGCCAGGTAATGCAGCCACATTCCCAATCTGTTTCATAGCAGGCAAAAAGCCACCTGCACCTGAAAAAGAGGGAAAAAAAAAAAAAGGTAAGTAGCCTGATAATTTACCATTGTAATCACAATGAAGCCCTTTCTAAAGAGGTTGTTCCAAACACTGGCAAATCAGAAGTTGGCCACCAACAAGTATTCTAACCTGGTACAAAGCGCCTAGCATTATGCACGATCTGCAGTTTCATTAAATGGGGTATTATGCTAAAGCCCCCCTTCTGCTGTGTTAGTGCCAATGCAGACCTATCTGTGCTAACAACAGAAGGGCGCTACCACCAGCCCAGCTGTCAGATCTGGATCCGGCCTGGTGCTCCAGCCCCACACAGAACAGCCAGGCCTGGGCTGCAGCCCCGACTGAAGTAAACTTTACAAGCAGGCATTCAGGGAATGCTCTGGAGCACAGAGGGCAGCCGGCAAGGCTGCGCCCACCCATCCAATCTGGGCACAAGACATGCTACAGCCGCAGGAGTCACTCCTGTGCTGCTGACCAGGCCGCAGTGGCTGCCAAGGTGAGAAAACTCATCCCTGTTTGCCGCCTCTCCAGACCCGCCAGCTAGGACACGCAGCGGGCCTGCTACCTCCGCTACGCCCTGGCGCCTTCAGGGCCCGCGGACGGCGTGGTGTGAACGCAGGCGCCCAGCGAGGGCTTCGAGGCCACGGCGAGAGGCGTGTGAGCACGCCCGCCGCGTCAGAGGGCCCCCACCCCGCTTCGCTTCGCTTCCCCTTTCCCTTTCCCTTTCCTTTTCCCTTTCCCTTTCCCCCCCGCCCGACATACCTCCGCCGCGGCAGGCGTTGCGCAGCTCCTCGAACATCAGCTTCTCCAGCGGGTCGTTGACGTAGAAAACCCCCTCCACCTGTGGGGAGAGCTGTCAGGGCGGCCGGCACCGGGCCGGGGCTGCGCCCGATACCGGGCCGGGCCAGGCCAAGCCGGGCCACCTTTACCCGCTCCCCCCCGGTCACCCAAGGGCTCCCGGCTGAGCCCAGCCCCGCTCCCACGCACATGCATGTTGGGCACGAAGCCCTTCTTGATCCGCCAGCAGTTCTTGTCGATCTTGTCCAGGTACTGCAGCTCATCGTTGTAGCTGCGGCTCATGGCGGCGGCCCTCCCGCTGGGCGGCTCCGCGTCAGCACGGCCGCCCGCACCCAGCCAGCGGCAGGAAGCGACGGCGGCCGCCGAGGCTCAGGCCGCCTCGGCCGCGGCAGGCAGCGGACGGGAGCCGCCGAGGCTCAAACTTCCTGCGAGAGGGCGGAGAGCTGGCGGCTGCCGGCGCCCCCTGGCGCCGCGGCCTTCACCCGGCCGGCCGCGGCCTGGCGGGGGCGTCTCAGGCCAGGCCGCTCGCCCCCGGTTAAGCCCCGTGCCAGGGCCGTCTCCCCCGGCAGCCGAGAGGCTGGGGCAGCCCAGGCGAGGCACACGGTACCCGTGGGGCGAGGGTGTGCAAGGCAGCGCAGGCCCGGGCCGTGCTGGCGTCAGGGGAGTCGGGTTTGTACCTGGCGGCCGCCTCCCTCACGCCGCATGCGGGTTTTGGGCTGGCTTCGCAGCAGGAACGCGTGGTTTTTCACGTGCGGGTGGCTAAGGCAAGCTCCCTGGCTGTGCGTGCTGTCCCCCCCCGCGGCAGGGCGGCTTCTGCCTGCGGGGTACTTCGCTGCCACGCTGCTGCGGGTGGATGGGTCGAGTTTGCTCGACTACAGCCCGGCAAAAGCTGCCTGCGCCCCAGCATCGGCTGCGCTGCTCGGCATGAGGGAGACAGCTTTTTGTTGTTCGGCCTTGGCTTGAAAAGGGCTCCTGTTGAGGAGCGAGAGGCGTGGGGACGGCTAGGGTCCGGGCACCACGCCAGGAGAAGGGGGCTTTGCGCGGGGGTCGTCTGGGGCTCGCAAAAGCCGCAGAACAGAGCGGGCCGTGGTGTCCCAGCCTTTGTTTCTCCTCTGTTGGTGCTAGTTTGGGAGGCCTGAGCCAGCTTCCCAGCCAGGTTTGGCCAAGCACAAGCACCTAAACGTTGCAAGGCAGGCATTACCCTCCACAGAACCGTGTTGGGATTTGCACACTAGTAAGGAAGTTTTGAAAAAGAAGTAGGAGAAAGAAAGAGGGTAAGACAACATACCAAAATGAAGTAAGAAGTAAACTATCTGTAACTATTTCAATCCAGAGAAACATTGACAAAGACTTTGGAGGATTAGACTGAAAGACTCACACAGAAACATTCAAAGAGTTAAATGTATCTAACCTGGCTATGCAATGCTAAACAGGGGACATGAAAGACACAAGGATCTGAAAAGTCAAAGGGGGAGGGACTGTAAAAGGCAGTAGTAGTGCCACTTTGTGTCTCTTCCTGAACTGCTGTCCTGGTTTCAGCTTAATTCAGAGTTCATTTTCTTCCTGGTAGCTGCTATGGTGCTGCGTTTTGTTTACACTAGTCAAGGACTTTTCAGCTTCCCATGCTCTGCCAGGTGCACAAGAATTTGGGAGGGAATGCAGGCAGGACAGCTGATCCCAATTAGTCTCAGGGCTATTCCATACCACCTGATGTCAAGCTCAGTATAGAAACTGGGGGAGTTGGCCAGGGGAAGCAGTGATTGCTGCTCGGGTATGGGCTGGGCATCGGGGGGTGAGCAACTGCATTGTGCATCACTTGTTTTGTATATTCTATTATTATTATTTTCTCTTTATCTGCTGTCCTATTAAACTGCCTTTATCTCAATCCACGGGTTTTACTTTGTTTTTTTTCTTTCTCCTGGTTCTCTCCCCGATTCCACCTTGGTGGGGGGGAGGGGGAGCAAGCAGCTGTGTGGTGCTTGGTTGCTGATTGGGGTTAAACCGCAACTACTGCTTCTGCATTTTTGTTAGATTTCTGGTAAGAGTTTAGTTAAGACACTGCAAAGATTTTAGTTTCCATTGTAATTGGGACAGTATCAAGTCAGATGTGGTTCTGGAGAGGGCTCACTTCATACTTAATGCATTGTGTTCAGAAGGGAGATATTTAAGATCGCTACAGTAGAAACAGATTAGCAGGTGTATTTGCCCTAGCAGCATTTTGACAGTGTACTTTTCATTCTTTTGAGAGACTGCAGCACCTTTGTGGAATTGTCTAGACAAGACTGTATTTCAAGAGAGGCATTAATCTTAAAAACATTTTTGCATCAATTAAACTCCAGAATAAATAATGTCAAGCATGTGTCACATGTTCTCCTCTGGGTCTGCTTGTTACCACCATTGCATAACCTAACTATTCCATCAGCTTTCTTTGCTTCCCTGCATTCCCCCCTCGTTCCCCAAGCAGGACAACATTGCCCCTGTCAGAGCTCGAGTTACACACTTCAGCAGAACTGGACAGTGTTCAGCCTTCAGAGTTACATTATTCATTTGAAGTTTGTGCTTAACAAATGGTCTCTCTTCTCCTTTAGTGTTTGTAGTGGACATCAGTAGAAATCAACATGTATCCCTGTGGGAAGAAGAACAGTCACTGAAGTGCTACGAATTACAAAACAAAGGTGTTATTTTGGTTAGTTGGCTTTGTTGTGGGCTTTTTTTGTTGTTGTTGTTTTTGGTGTTTTTTTTTTTTTTAATTTCAACTCGATCCTCGTGTTTAAGGTCAGAAAATCTACTAAGAACAGCTGAGCCTTGGAAATAACAAGTTTTATTAAGCTCTGTCCTTTGAACTCTGCAAAAGAGCCCCATCTTTCACTGGGTGCTATCACTTTGCTCCACGCTAGCAATAGAAGGGATATCTAAAGCTTGTACAGCCTACCCAGGAAAGTTCATCTGAGCCTTGAGGCACCTAGGCAATCATCACAAGGTGGGATTTTTTTTATTTTTTTTTTTTTTTTACCTAATTTGAGCCACTCAAGAATTAGCCATCTAATCTAAACTTGTCCTTAAAGCTTCCCCTGTTGTCAGTGCATACAGAGCAATGAACCTGCAGAGAGCAGCCCATCACAGTCTTAATATGGTTTTCTATGAAAAGTGGGAAGAATTGTCTTCCTATTGACCATAGCCAGTAGATTGGGACTGGAAGTGGAGACTGCAGAACTAGCTTTTAAATAGGAATGCCATTCACTTTGACAGGGCATAGCAATTCTCCTGCATCCTCTCTCATTCCTAGTTACTGATGAGGAGACTGGTTAGAGAAAGTGAGGTGGGGAATGATCCCCACGGAACCACTAAAATCCTTCATTCATAATTAGCCTGTAAGACTGTTGGCAACTAGTGCCACTGAAAGCCGTCTCCAAGCAATTATATTTTATAGGGACTGTATAGCTGGCTGCTGCCAGGTATGTGGGATGCGAAGAAAAATTAAAAACAACCTTTGCGTTTCCTTTCCTCAGTTGTGCTTTGTGCTTAACTACAAGCAAGGATTTGAGACTGTCTCTGCAAAGCTGAAAATAACTGAGAAGTTGGTAAACAAGTGGAGGAATGTAACAGGCTTACCCATTTTCTGGGAGCTCATTTATCAGCAATGCCTTTGTACTGATTGATTGTCTAGCAACATTCCCTTAGTTCAAACTAAGGGCTAGAGCTGGAGAAGAATAACCAGAAGGCAAAGAATATTTTCTGAGAGCTCACTAACTACTTTTTACTACTAGCCTCAGTCATTATTACCAATTATTAACAAAATCCATTCATCCTAGGTGCACAAAATTGAATTCACCTCCCTCTTGGATTTCAACTATTCCTGTTAAATTCAGCAGGACTGTGTGGATAGCAATAACTCCTAATTTGATTTGATTGGCCAAACTTGAACAAACTGTTAAAGGTAAACCTGTTTTCACACTGAATTGCAACTTGCAAGGCTGAGCAAGCTATGCATTTGATCACTCTGTGGTTATGTATTCAGTTGTAACCTTTCCTCTCAAAGATAAATTTGTTTCTAATAGGATTTTACCATTATTACAGATCTCATTTTAAACCCAGGGGGTTTTACTGCCTAACTAGCTCAAATCCGGCAAGTTTCATGTACAAACAGAAGATGAATAACTGCCTAGCCAAAAAAAAACCCAAAACCCCACAACCCAAAACAGGGATAGCTTTTCATAAGGGATATCCTTTTATAAGAGTGTCAAAATCTCACCTGTGCAATTGTAATGTGAGGTCTTGTGAAGGTAACATTGGCCAGATTGGGAAGAGGGAATCCTTTTGACAGTTTAGCTTAAAAAAAAAAAAAAAAAAAAAAAAA
>VZTL01055745.1:12929-28135 GCA_013400535.1 Scopus umbretta | reverse complement strand
AAAAAAAAAAAAGACAAACACAATGACTCAGGTATGCATAGGAAAGATAATAAAACCCCTGCCCTTCAACAACACTGTTTATCGAGAGTTTCTAGGTCATTTACAACAATTAATCTCTCAGTCTTCACAAGCAACCCTGGGAGGTAGATATGATGCTCATTTAACAATGGGGAAAACGAATTACAGACGCTTTTCTCTTGGCAGAGTGTTGCAGCCAAACCAAGGTGTTTCATGTTCAACACATTACATACTCCGTGATTTGTCCCTAGTGGCCTGAGGGATTGTCAATACAACTCTAGCATCATTAGAACCTGTTCCCATTTGTCTCCATTAATTAAGGAAGATGAAGTTCATCCTGGTACAGAGGGCTGGTGCAAAGCTATGTCTCTCTCCAGGGCCTTAAATAAGATTTATGACAGGCAAAAGGCCTGTGCTGGTCTAATAAAGAGGAATACATTTCACACATGGTGGCCTCAGGAAGGTGTGCAGGCTAGAGAGACATGCTTCTCACAGATGCATTAGGGCCACCTTGAGCGAGGCAAAAGCAGATGAATTATGAGTTTCCAAGCCCTTTTTGCAGAACAGTGCCAGTGAGAGGGTACACTTACACCCCTACAGATCAACCTTCCCCTTCCACTGCTTACGGGGTGATGGTCATTTTCCACTCAAGTTGATGGGAACTGGGAACTTAAGCAGAAAGTCAGTAGAAGTCCCTAGAATCACCCACTCTGCTGGAAGCTTTTAGCTGATGCTTTGAAATACAGTCTTACCATTAGCTGATGGAATTACTTCAGTCTGTAAAATGTAAGACAGGATGTTCTCAAGAAGCGAGACCTGCCACAGACAAGAAAATTGAGTTGGACATCTCTTCCTGATAGCAGTAGAACTGTCATGCCCTAATCCTGGATGGAATTAGTAGGCTCATGTTCAACTTTCAGCTCTCATTTGGCCCAAAGGAGTCATAAGCTCAAGTGAACTTTGGATCTTAAGTCTTTGGAACGATGCAAAGGAAATGAGATGCAAAACGCAAATGGCTTTCATCAGGCTTGGACAACTTTTTTGTTTAAAACAGTCTATTTCTGTTATTTATCGCCAATAGCAAAGCAGGACCAGAACAGGTTTAATCCTTTCTCTTCAGCTACTCAGAACTGATTGATTGTACTGAGAATTAAATGACTCTCTGCGGAGGCAGGGTTTTCCCCTGTAAGCCTACAACTGCACTATTTCAGGCATCTGAGATGAGTACTTTGGCTCCCATTCCCTGCTGTAATTCCGAGCATCTGTGATGAGCATCAGTGCATCACATGGAGTGCCTCTGCCTCAGTCACGCGTGTGATCGCTTAGGCAGCGCGCTGCTCCGTCTGCTGCTACAGTTCAGATTACCACTATGCATTTCACCTCCGTGATTCAAGAGATCTCTCTGCTTACTGATTAAATATGATTCACCAGGCAGGGCAATGACAGAACATCTCATTTTCAGAGCGCTAACTTGCCCCAGAGAATGTATTTTTAAGTCCGCCGCAGAGAGGTGGCTGCCAGAAGACAGGAAAAGAGCCACCCAGGAATGAAGCCAAATGATTTAGAAATACAAACAAAATGTAGCTGCTTACTCTTTAGCCTTGATATCACTGATAATCCTGGTTTGCATTTCCTGTGTGCTTAAACTATCTGCTTACCTCAAAAAAGCCAACATTGGAGTGGGCTAGGGAGAACTGGAGCCTGAGGGAAAGAAGTGAAACAAGACAAGTCACTAGAAAGGATAAACACACACTGTTCTAGTCATGTGCAGTCGCTGCTGTAGAGCTCCAGGCCTTAAGAAACATCTATAAAGAGACTTTGGAAGCAATATATTTTACACAGTGCATGCTGCATCCTAGAGAAAAAGGTGGTTTTCTTAGGTCATTGCTGAGCATGCATGCAAAACGAGTATGCTAAGGGCTGTAGCCAGCAATGTGAGTGCACTTCTCCCTCTGTGCATATTTTGGAAACCCTACTGACAATTGGCTTTACCAGGGCTAGCATCAAGGATTTGCAGGCTCTCAGGTATTTTGCAACGATTTTGGTACATCTATATAAAGCTTTGATGTGAGCCTTACCAGGGTGGGAAGAAAAATTCTGTTCATCCTATGGTACTGCTGCTAATGGCCACGTTGCTAATGTTTCTGTTTCCAAATTCAAATACTTACTCAGTACATATTCAAGTATACAAACATGTATTCAAAACATGACTTCTGAGTTTCCACAGAACCAGCATCCCAGCCCTCAGCACACTCCAGATTTTTCTCTCTGAATGTTGCTGCAAATAAATGCTAACAACACTATCCTCCTTAAATTCCTAACATCTCTGGGCCATGACAAACTCTGCATATTCTTAACCCTAAAACTGTCTTCCCAAGGGGCTTTTGTGAAATCAGGGTCCCTATTCCCAGCTGTGAGGTCCTGGTATACAGAGCTTCTCTCTATAAAATATGACATGTTAGATGTCTAAATATCCAAGCCTCTGGTCTCCAGCTTTCTGACCCTTTGGAGTTGCAGTGCCTTAGCTGGAGAATCACTGCTCTAAGAATACCAACATAGGACAACTGCAGGGATCCAGATTCTTTGCAGTGTCCTGGACCCCTCGGCACTTTTCTAGTGGCACAGGTGGGCTAGAAAGCAGTTGCATCTTGCCAGCTAGAAAGGGATGAGGGAAGTTCTCAGATGATTTATGGTCATCGTAACTGCCCTGCACACTTCACTTATCTAGCTCAAAGGGGAGAGTAGATGTCAGGAGCAGAGTAATCCAATGAGACCACTGAACTTCAGCAATCCACAGCTGGTGGGCAGTCCCTTGGGGACTATGGCAGTTGTCACAGAGAAGCTTCCTGACTCCTCTAAACTGTACAGGTACAGCCACATAGAGAATTAGAGAATCTAATGCCGATGAACTCACCAGGGAAACACATTAATTAAATTATGATTTAATAATTTAGGCACATGTCCGATCATGTGCCTAAAGTGCTAATGTTGGGATTGCTAACACTTCCAAATGGCTGGAAATCCTTTCAATCCCAGGTTGAATTACCTGTTCAAACATAGTGAGCCCATCAGTTTCTGGTCAAATATATTCAGAGCAATGCTGGTGTTGGCTGCCTGCAGAAGAAAGAAAACATGGGTTACCAGACACAAAAACCCAGGACCCTTGCTGTGCATTAGTCACAAATACAGAAATACCATCTTCCCAGTTATGTACAGAAGCTGTTTCATGTAGATGCAACTTTCTCCCTAGCCTATGGCCCATGCAAGGCTGCACACAGTAAATGTCTGCTTATCTGAAATGGCATTGACAAGAGCTGAAATGTGGGTAATGAGATTTCACTAATCAAAGGCGTTTTCAGTTAAATGAACAAGTTGCCAAGAGGCATGACTCATGCCTGCAGAAGTATCATTCCAGAGAACAAAACTTTGGTTAATCAGGGTTGCTATATGTTTGGGGTTTTGTCCATCTGTAGGAAAATGTTCTTTGCCGTAGAAATATGCTATAGATTAAGTGAGGCCACACAGGCACTACCTGTGACTAAGGGGAATTTGCATGTTTAAATACCAGAAATCTGGCACTTTCTTGTACAAAGTTTTAAAAGAAGGAATGAACAAGCATTTGACCCCAAGTTAAACATCACGTAGTTCATTGTACTTACTATGTTCATTGTGAACAATGACTGGGTGGTTGAGTCTGGCAGAACAGCAAAGACTTCCATGGAGCCCTGAATCTCTACCGTGAAGGAATCCTGTTCTAAGCTGATGATAGGTATTTCAGTAGCCATTAGCTTCAACATCACTGGGTAGGGCGTAACTGAATATTTGGAAACCTGTAAGGTTCCAAGACAAGAAAAAAAAAAAAAAAGACAGAAAAACGCTTTTCTTGTAGAACAGATCAGAATATTGCATTTTCTCATTCTTGAAGCAATCATTGTGAAGTAGTTCCTTAAGGTAAGGTTAAAGACAGCTGCTAACATAGGATTCTTTCAAGCAAGCAGGAAGTAGAAGTTTTCTGTGGTGAAAAATTAACAGTATTGGCCACATCAGGAATGCAATGAAGTTCCTTCCCCTCTAGGAATACAATTTCTTTAATTTCTCTTGAAGTGATAAAGAAAGCTCGTTTGTGAACATAGGAAAGGAATGGAACATGAATTGCATTTAAGTCATGCAATAAAATAGCTCAGAAGTCATTCACTTTGAGATTCACCCATCTCACGAGACAGGTTCCTGCTCTGGACTGTCCATAGAGGAGCCTCACTCCGTCCATTGCCTGAAGAGCAAGTAGGCTCCACCAAGTTCATTACTTAGAACAGAAAGGGTGGATTAATAGCATCAATGCTCATGGCATTTACAGAGAAGACCATATGATTCACTGCCCTTGGCGCATTCTTAGATTTTTGAGAGGAACTTATTATCATCTGGGAAGCATACAAGGATGTGAAGTTCTTTGAACCACGAGTCCAATTTCATCCAACCTTGTCATTCATGGCCTAGGGTCTCTTATGCTCATTTTTTATTTCTCATTCTGTCTGAGAAGGTTGGTGGAAGCCATGCATGCTCATATTCTCTGTCCTGTTATATTCATCTTCTCCACCTAAAATAAATGGAAATCCTGTGGATCTGCCTTGTCTGTTCCATAGATGTAATGTTTCCTGCCCATCTGTTAGCTCAGTTTCCTGCATGTGGCTACCATAGTACTTTCCCAGGTCTGTACTGGATTCCTTTCTGCTATTCAGTCAAAGGCTAGCAGTGAAGCAAAGACAGTTATGCAGGTTTGGGCAGGAGAAAGGAGTTAGTTATGAGCCGAGGCCCTCTCAGAAGTCTCTTGAAGAAGGACTCATGACTGGAAGCTTTTTCCTGCCTAGAGCTGGTTTTTGGTGGGAACAGCTGTGGCTTGGGCACAGTGCCCAGGGTAAAGATTGATGTGCAAGATTATGGGCCAAGTTTGGTAACAGTGCAAGTCATTCAACTCATTGTGGGGGTGGGAGGTGACAAGGCCCAACTGCTCTGCTGTTATGAGGCGTACATGTGCCCGCGCATCTCCAGCACAGGAGCCTTGCTGGCCCTGCAAGCCTTTGGGATATACCAGTGGTAAGGTGTCTCACACCCCCACTGGGTGGTTTCCTAAGAGTTTGAGGAAGTAAATGATACTCACCTCAGGGATGATACTGCCAAACATCTCCGTGCTTATATTAAAATAGCTGCAAGTCTGGAGAAAAAAGAAAAAAAGGTAAGAGTTTACCAGATTTGACCTTCATGGTTGGCTTTTGTTTGAATGCATTATTACTGTCATTTCAACGAATTTTTGATTCTGTACCTTTTGTTCCCAAAAATATTCTTGAGGGACTAAGTATACTTAAAGCTGATTCCCAATAATATATGCCAAAACACTTCCTGGGAAAGCAAATGCTTAATATCGTAACAGTTTAGGCTGCAATCTATAGGTGTTGGGGCTCACTGGACCTCCTGGAGACAGGCTAGCCAAGTCTGCCAGCCTCCAAGCCACAGCTACAGTACTTTGACATATGTTTTGCTTCCATGGCCCCTGTAGTACTTTCAGTCTGTGAAGACCCCTCAGAAAACAGCCACTGAGGCTGCTAAATTCTCCAGAGTAGATCCTTTGTCCATGTCAGAACAGTCAATGCCTCAGGTCTACAAAAACCTTCTTTTCTGTAGCAAAGTTGCCAGTATTTGGTACTTTGCTCAGTAGAACTTGGCACCCCTGGCTGTGGTCTGAGGCACCTATATAGAACATAAAAGAGTGTAACGATACCCTTGTATTTATGAGGTAACTGTCTCAGGACTTTGCAGGCCAATTAGCAGCTTTATGTGGCCACAGATTGACAACTGGCAGATCAAAGCCCCATCTTAGGTGACCTGAGCCACTCTGACCCCATTCCTCTGTGTCCTACTCACCTCCTCTGCAATGGTGATGTTGAAGGCCCCTGCAGTGTAGTAAGCAAATAAGGAGGTCTGAAAGAAATACTCAGAGAAGGCAAGGTAGAGCATGGAGTCGCTTTGGTCTGGGATAGTGAAGGGAGCTGCCACATAGGGAGGGCCAGAATAGTTTCCAGCTGGATAGACTATCCCCTGAAAGGTATTGGCAGAGGTTAAAAAAAAACAAATAAATAAAAAATCAGAGTCAAAATAGGACTTTAACGTGACTGCAGACTTTAATGCAACTTTCCTTTCCCTTGCTCAGGCTATTCATTTGGTGTATAAATGAGTATGTAGGCTTTGTAGTACACTCTGAAGCCTTGGTGCTTTCAAGCAGGTGGTGAGGACAAGTTTCAGAGATTGGACACCTTCACAGATGACACCTGAGATCTATCTTTTGAGATGCTGATCACCTACTGAAGACAGTTTACCACCTCAGAAAACAAAGCCTCTAAATTAAGAGTCTACATATTTCAAGAAGAGTATGGCTAAGGGTCCTTATTAAAAAGCCTTACTTTCTCCTTTCCCCATCTCCAGGAATTTAAACCTGAGAACTGCAGCCTAGAGCTATTTAATGGTCTCAATCACAAAATGGATCTCTAAAACCAGAGGTCTTTCTAGGTCAAAATCAGCACCTCATTCTACCCAGAAGCAAGTTGGTAACTTGTGCAGACAAAAGAATACCTATGAGCGAAAGGAAAGTTGTGTCAGACAATCCTAAAAACATCTATGTTGTCTTTTGCACTGCCCATGATATTAGACAAGGCTTGCAGATCTAAAGCTTCCAAATGTATCCAGATTAAACAAAAAGGTAAACTGATTTAAAGTGAGGAAGGTACTGAGAGGTTAAGACTTTTTTAGCCCCTTTAATTAGTTTCCCCTTTATATTTCATCTCAAATGTATTCTGTGTGTCTGTATTTTCGCAACTCCTCTCCATCTATCCCTAAATTTTGTGTTGCCTTTTAAGGACTATCAAAACACTTACAAAATGCTGAGTCACTTTACTGATGACCTCCCCATTCAATCCTCACTTGCTGGATTTAACAGTCACTTGCTTTGTATTTTTGCCCCATGTTGCATCTTATGTGGGAGGGTGGCTCTTGTAAATAGCCGCGACGTTACCTCTTTAGTCTATCTCAAGTCCCTCCTTAAAATCTAGTTGCCACAACACCCAGAAGAGCTTGACAGCAGCTGTAGACCTGGTGTGCCAAGACCAGCGCCTACCATATCGATACTGGCTTATTGTTCCTTTGTGTTCCCGCCTCTCTTATTTCCTTGTTGTCTCTTGTTTATACTTAATTTATAAGATCTTTGTGACGAGACTGTCTTTGCATTGTCCCTTTGTGGAGCACCTAGTGCAAGGCATCTTAAACTTAATTAAGGATCTTAGGTACTATGATGATGATAACTACCCTCAACCAAATCACCTTACACAGAATGATAATCAAGTCATTTTAGAATTAGGAACTATTCTGATTTTAGTTTCAATAGATAAGGAGATGTTTTTTCCTTTATTTGAAAGAAACCTTCAGGCCTTCAAACTCAGCAGCACTCCTTGGGCTCCCATGCTTTTTCAAGGGTCATCTGTCTTCCCATTCAAGGTGCCAGAGGCTTAATTCTTGCTCCTATAGTCCTGCTCTTTCTTTTCCTCTCTCATCTGATAACAGACGCATCTAGTTAGTGCAATGTGTAGAAACCTTCCCCTGACTGACTGAACAAAGTTGTCCCAGGTATTAATCAACAGCGAGAGAAGGATGAAGTTGAATGCTTTTCCCTTTCTCTCCTTTCCCCTTCTCTTTTTTTCTTCTAACTTGCTTAGTCAACTTTTACTGCTCTCTGTTTGCTATAACCAACTCAAAAGCAATTAAAAAAAGATGTGGCTTTTAAATAATTAATTTTACAACAGCATTGTTAAAAATGATTACAATAACAAATGCAGCAGTGCTTTGAATGTCTGTCTTCTCAGATACTGAGTCCTAATGTTCAGAACAGCAATCATGTTCATCTTAGAAAGTGGATTACACAATAATAAAAACCACAGCAATCTTGGCAGATAGCACTACAGGCAATTACCTTTAAGTCCAGGTCAATGAATGGTCGGAATACTGCTGGGAAGGTATTTAAGGAGTAGTCTACTTCAGCTAAATCATCAATCGGAATTAGGACTGTAAGGTGGTATATAAAGCAAAATACCCAATATTATAAAAAGCACGGAAAGAATTGTATGTACACTTAAAACTAAGTCAGTTCTGAAGGAGAATAATACAAGTTGTTCCAAAAGGTAGGGAAAAGTACAACTAGGGACTTCCTGATATTCATTCTGACTTAAGGCTTGATATTTCTACTGTCACCATCTTTAAAGCACCTTCTTTAGTTCATCTGATGTTTTGTCATTGTGGAAAAGTAAATTTGGTCTGATCAAAAGAAGGAAACGTCCATGACAGTGCTTCAGGGCATAAAGAGGCATTGGGATTTCTTGTCAAGTTGTTCTGAGAACATCCAAAGTGCCTTTAACTTTCCCAGGAAAGGTGGGTGCCTGATCTGCTTAGGTACTTGTGTTTTGTACACGGTATCTGCCCAATACTTTAGGTGCCTTAAAGTCTTGCAAATCTAACCTAAAATGGTTAAAGTGAGAAGCTTTATTACAAAGGAGCTTTTTCATTTTGCTTTCAGCAAGTCTGAAAAATTGCAAGTAAGACTTAAAATTCCAGGCAGGCTAGGGGCGCAGGCTTCAGCTTGTAGGGTGCTGTATGTGCAGGAGGACTCAGAGCATGGGACGGAAGGGAAAACTGCTTTCGCATCAGTGCTGAGTGGCCTCTAAGTGGCATTTCTGACAACAGGGCTGCAAGCTGCCACATTCACAAGTTGAGAATTGTGCCCAAGTCCTTGGCTTCTCAGAAATATCCTTTGCTTGTCCAAGTACCACTCCTATTATTTAACTGTGGTCCTGTAAGCAAGGGAGCAGATAGAATGTGGGATCTGATACCTTTCTGGGAGGCTTTGCTGACCAGCTGCTATTAAGGAAACTGCAGAATTTCACTGAACAGGTGAGAGAAAGCAAAAGTAAAAGGTATCACTAGTGACTCACCATTCAGTGATTGGAGGTCTTCATCTATTAACTGGATCCCAGATCTGATGTTGGGACATGACTATATGAAAGCACACTCAAGTTATGGCCTGATTAGCATGGAGCTGTAAGCACCTCTTACCTCTGTGCTAGCAAATCTGACTGCTTATGTGATATACATTGCAGCATTTGTTTGTCAAAACACCTAAACTAGCTTTTCTTCAGCTAACTGGTTCTCCAAGGTTTCTACCTGGTGCAATGTAAGCATCTCCTATGTCAGAGTTGCCTTTAGGCAACAAGCTGGGAAATTGCCAAAGGCAGCCTGATGGGGGTGACAAAACCACAGCCTTAAATAGCACAAGAAGGAGACAGATCTCACACTGGTCTCTCAGGAGATATCACTGTCCTGAGGCAGAGTCACAGCCATCTCAAGCTCTGTCTCCTCTCAGAGGCCCTGGACAGGTTGTCATCAGAACTACTCACCTCTTTGATATGACAAAGTTTAAATATGTCATATTATCAGGTGATGTACTACAACTTCTCTGTGCGTCACCCAATATATGTTTTGTCTGCTGAGTATAAGTATTACCCAAAACTCAGGATGCCTGTAGGTACGCAGGCAGAGAGTTATTCTGCATTGGAATGGGAAAATAACTACATTTTCCGCCCCTGCTGCTGCTGTGGTTGCACCTAACTGTGGACTAGTCAATATCTTGGCCATGAACTTGGCACTTTATCTGGAAGCATTTCTGGCTGGCAAAATGATGACAGTGCTGATCAGACCAGAATAAGACTATATTATTTTTCTAGTTCTTCCTTTGCCAGATTCACAGCACTGACTTGTGAAAATTGTATTCCTTAAACCCTTCCCTACACAACTGAAAGGCTTACGTTAGTGACCAAGCTCCTGTGAATGGGTTTCTTCAGATACTTGATAAAGAAGTTATGCAGAAAGCTAGAGGAAAGGAAGAAAGCAATTCATGTGTCAAGTACTACAGTCATTAACAGGAAGTCGCATATCTCCAGAGAACAAGAATTTAATGGCCTCTGAGTGTGATATTCTAGTACACAAGGGAGCTTTCTGAAATGTAACAACTATCAGAGAGCCATCATTTAAAAGGAGATAATTTCACCACTAGGCATCTCAGCAATTAGCCTGGGTAGATTCATCTTTATGAATAAGGAATTCTTCTTATTACAACTATCATGTATGTACAAACACAAAATACATAAGTAGTCTCTGCGCTAGGAACTTCCAATAGAAGTAAAAACAAGCAAACAAAGAAACAAAACCAAACCTAAAACCAGGTGACAAGAGTTGTATTCAGACAGCGAGAAAAGTAGAAGAAAACAATGAAATAATGTTGCACAGGGTTGTAACCAGAGGCACAACAGACAGCAGTCTGGTTCTGTTCACTTTTGATAGCATTGTGACTAGGAGTACGTAAAGCATCGTACAAGCATGCAACTTCTACCTGGAGTTGAAGACTAGAGCAGTATTTGGAAAGAAGTGGGTGCTGAAGAAGCGCAAGGGATTGTTCGATCTGATCAGAACTGCTGTATTTATCCTCTATTCAAGGGACAGCGTGCACAAATACAAGGACAATGGTCACAGCTGGCCATTTTAACACTGGATTAGGGCCCTGATTCTCATTTGTGGTGCCCATAGACACCAAAATCGGTGCCCTATTTTGTGAAGTTGTCTTCATGCCATTCATTGGCAGTTATTTTCTCCCAGAGTATATACAGATCTCTTCCACTTACCCCCTTTTTCCATTCAACCTGATGTCTATATCACCGGAAGTTGTCCGGCAGCTGGTAAGTGATATTGAGGTATGACCTGTATTATCCGGGGGTGTTGAAAAGATCGCAGTAACAAACACCTTTGAAATGTACACTGTGCTTCTTCCACTGTCTTTGCTGCATAAAGTAAAAATAAAGAAATAACTGAAAAAGTATTTTTAATGAACATTCAAGACTCAATTCTTAAATGGACTCTTTTCTGTTCACTGAAGATGAAGCTGCTTATCTGAATACTTTTTATTGCAATCGTCATAACAAAAACAGATTCTCATATGTCTGCAAAGAATCAACTATTCCACACAGATTTCCAGCTAGGAGTTTTGGAAAATGATGAATTTGGGAAAGTAGATAGTTCACTATTGTAATCTGTTCCAGTTACCAGACCTGCGCCCACAGCAGAGGGAACTGGAATATGCTTGATATAAGATAGGGCAAGGCAGCTGTACTGGGATCTAATCTACTGATGTCTGAGGATGATTGATGCAAATGCATGTCAGGGCCTGGAGTGCCCCAGTGGGCCCTGTGCCCTCTTCCACACCCTCCCAGGGCTTTGGCAGCCCATGCTCAAGACCAGCTCCAGTATGGTGAAGCTGTGTTATTTTGGATCAAGTTGTTCATAACTTGGTTGTGAGAAAGAGCTGTGAAAAGCCTCATTGGGGGTCTCTACCTTTGGTTTATGAGCTGCATTGGAACTCAGGTCTTTGCTCGAGCTATGTTGTAGGTATACCTATGTGCGACATTGTACTTAGTTAGTCTTGACGGTGCTTTGCTGGCTTGACCTCCTGGCTTTGTCTCAGACTTGCCTCTTCACTGCCACTAACCTGCTCTGCTTGCCTGTCTTGGGTACTTGCCAGTGAGGGCACTGCCCCTCCTGCCATGCCGTCACCCTCAGCTCCTGCGTCCCTTGCCCTTGCAAGCAGCCAGCCCTGCTGTCCCTGACAGCAGAAGCCCCGAAGTGCAGATCAGAGACTGCTGTAATTCAGTCAGTTTAGCCATATAGGTAATGTGAGCTGTGGGGAAGAAGAGGAGGGACTTCTTCCTCTGAAACAGCCTGGGACTAGGAAGGATGGAGATGGCTCGAAGGATATTGCCATTTTCTTATCCATTTTCTATCAGCTTCTGAACTGTATCTCTTGGAGGCATAGCACAGGGTTTCTAACAGTGTAGCTGCGCTGGGAGGGTGTATTATACTGGGCTGTGATCCACCGTGCTAGTTTTTCTAAATGTGTCATTAGCTGGCAGGCTGGACAATTTGACAGCATTCAGCTAGAGCATCAATCCTTTACTATTCATAGAGGTGCTTTTCAGCCATGGACTCTTTATCAGTGCTCATGTCTGAGGGGGTAGGGGCTGTCTCCTGTTGAGAAAGACCAGTCTGTACTCCTGGGTTACTTCTGCTAGCTGTTAAAGAGCACCTTTGCCACAAAGAGGTCACATGAAAAACTAAACTTTGCATTTTTATCTTTATATTCTCCATCAGGAAAAATCCCAGGACACATGAGACTGTACGTACAACATCCAGGTCCTTATATTCCAGTTCATATCGACGGTTAGAGAAGCATTTCCAATCACCAGTTTTATCCCAGTCCCAGGTATGAAGGAGATGGAAGCACTGGGGAATTCAACAGCAGTGACGTGTATTCTAGTGCATGAGGAAGATAAGGGGGAGAAAAGCAAAGGAAAAGTTTGCATTTTACAAGTCAGGCTGAACACAAAACAAGATTCAAATTTCAGTCAGACACAGTTTGCCCCTGGAGAGAATACTTACCTTGAGATGTTGTATTTGACATTACCAAGCCCAAATTTCTCATAGCCACTCAAGTCAGGGAAATGCTCCTTCTCCATATTCTGCTTCAGGATTTCCAGCCCAACCTCCTTGGCTACAGGAAAACAGCGATCAGTTCAGTTGCCTTGATACTGCCTGGGAGTTTACATGTATGTGGTTCTGGCTTAGGAGATGGGATGGGCACAGAGTCAGAAAGAAGAGGGTGTCTCATTTGAGACCTGGCAGTGCTATTTCAGATCTCACTCCTAGTCATGGCAAGAGATGAACTTACTGATTCAGTATCTGAAATAAAATGAACCTCAATATGATGTACAATGCTGTCAAGCATCTTACTGTATCTGCTATATTGTGCTCTTAAACTTTCCTTTTATTCATAGCCTGTGATCAGGTCATTTCATTCCACTGCCATTGTTTTCCATGATGTCTGTCATACCAGGATTCAATGCAATACACCACTAGATGCTGAAAACGTCACACATACCATATTCCAACCCCTTCTGGGTGATTCTCACTTTGAGGCCGGGGTTGGCATTCAGTTGCCCACTGAGCAAACTTAAGAGAAGGAGAGAACAGCAAATCTTCACCATCTTCCTTGGTTTTTACAGGACCTGTAAATAAATATTTACAATGATAGTAGAAGTTCATACTATGCCACGTGGTGGCTGTACTCCCTTTTCCCTCCCTGGAGTGAGCTGTTCTGACACCAGCTTTCCCTCCAGAATGGATAAAGTGGAAAGTCCAGCGACCATGGAAGAGAGCATCTGTTCTGCACAGACTGTTAGAAAAATAGAGCTCCTTGGGGTAGAGGAGAAAAATCAGCCTATTCACTGTCATAAGGAGTAGAGAAAGCACTTGGGATACATCCTCCTGGACAAATCCTGCTGAAAGGGAAAAGGCCCTGAATTTTGAGACTATAATTTTTTCCCCCTCTAGTTAATGAAATAAGTACCTTATTTTTTCCCAAATGTATGGAACTCTCAGTGCCTCCTGGTGATTCAGCAGTCATCACTGGGTCTTAACACTTTGGAAAACCTGATCAGCTCATTGTCCTGGTTTCAGCTGTTTACACTAGTCAAGGACTTTTCAGCTTCCCGTGCTCTGCCAGGTACACAAGAATCTGGGAGGGAATGCAGGCAGGACAGCTGATCCCAATTAGCCATCAGGGCTATTCCATACCACCTGATGTCAAGCTCAGTATAGAAACTGGGGGAGTTGGCCAGGGGAGGGAGTGATTGCTGCCTGGGGGCAGGCTGGGCATTGGGTGGTGAGCAACTGCATTGTGTATCACTTGTTTTGTATATTCTGTTGTTATTGTTATTTTCTCTTTCTCTGCTGTCCTAATAAACTGCCTTTATCTCAACCCATGGGTTTTAGGGTTTGGTTGTTTTTTTTTTTCCCCCTGATTTTCTCCCCCATTCCACTGGGGTAGGGGGAGGGTGAGCGAGTGGCTGTGTGGTGCTTGGTTGCCAATCAGGGTTAAACCACAACACTCATTTAGTTATAGATGTGGATAACCCCACTTTAGGAACCACTTACTAAGATCTTAGCCACAACTTTGAGAAGCCCTTTAAGTTCCCTCCCAAAAGTCAACAAAAGAAAATAATTTTGTGCCAGCAGACTGTTTTTGTATCCCCTAGTCTGCATGTTAATAAATGCATTTTTATCAAAAAACTCTCCTTGCAAATTTCATGGTCAAATGAATGGTTATTTTTGCTTTTTTCATACCCGTTAAACCACTTTTTTGCCCATGGAGAACCATAGCCTGGCTCTGCATTCACAGATAGGGACTTCAGTGTTCAAAGTATTTTATAAGAAAAAATGAATAAAGGCAACATAAGTGCCTTTACTAATAATTTGCGTATTATTGCTAGTCTCTTGTTTCCCTTAACTTGTTTGGGCTCATCAGCAATGGACTCTCCTCTTTTATCATCCCCTGTCAGAAAATTTTAAGGGGATACTCATAACCTGGGACAGTGACTTAATGTCCAGGACAAAAAAAAAATCATTTATCATTCACAGAAGCTTGCCCTTCCCCCATATACTTGGGTGGGCCTGGTTTTATTTAATTAGAGCCATTCAAAAGTTAGCTCTCTCATCTAAGACAGTCATCTATATAGTGGAGAGGGATACATCCCACCTATCTTAAAACAAACTGCCCTGTGGGGAGTGCTCATCTTCCTCCTGTAACTACAGGATTCAGTGTCTACTACTGAGGTGGGTCAAGGTAGGTAAGCTGAATCTATACCAATTATATATATATATATTATATATATAAATATATTATGTGCCAGTGGTGAGCAATCACTGTATGGTTGTGGGGTGATCCTTCAATTAATGGGGAGCCCCTACACTGCCTGGTCACTCTTCACATAGAGAACCTGCTTCTAAAGACACAGATGCCTTCTGAACAACACCCATCTTCTGGACGATGCCAACAAGTAACTTGTCAATAACCAGAGCTGATTTACTTTCTGACAGTAAGTTCTGCTAATGGCAGCTTTTCTGTAATACCATGAGCGAGACCTGTCACTCCCTTTGATGGCATAAAAAAACCCAACAACACGCCTCCCCCCCCCCCCCCCCCCGCCAAAAAA
>VZTL01055745.1:0-12906 GCA_013400535.1 Scopus umbretta | reverse complement strand
AAAAAAAAAAAAAAAAAGGCAGAAACACACAATAAAGAAAAGGTATGGGTGGCACCACTGACTGGCTATGCAGTGGACAATCACTTGGCTCTCTTTGCCTTCTCATATGTGCCACAGAGCAGTCCTCAGTGGCTCTACAGGATTTACCATAGAAATAGTGATTGAGTGAGGCAAATTCCCCTCCCAGGGCCTTCTGTGACTGGATTTAAATTGAGACGGAGCTATGCTGCATGGGTTACACGTAGTGTAAAAGTCAGAAGCTGTTGCTGCCAGCAAGGTCTCCCAGGGAGAACGAGAGAAGCCACCTTGATGAAGAATTTTAAAACCAAACTGGACAAAATCCGAGAATTGTTTTGTTCCCCCCCTCCTCCCCCGAGCTGGGAACAGTCCTCCATGGAGTTATCTGTCATCTGAGGCTGGCAGTGTGAATGGCAAACAGGTCCCATCATTATGTTTTTCCTATTCCCAGCTACTATGCTGCATTACGGACAGCTAAAAATACATGAGAGTGTCTTTTCTAGCATTACATTTATGTAATAAATTTCTTTAGTTACCACAGGGCTGTTGGAGAGCTGGGATGAAACCATCTAGAAACAGACAATTGCTTCCCTCCTAATACCTGAAAAAATGTTCTGATGTTGCTGCATCTTTCACTAGCTGTTTCATTATCAGAGGTAACAATATACCTCAAACCTCTAAAATACTTTCAGTCATGATCACAATTTAAGCAAACTGCAAAATTATGAGATAACATTGACTTAATTTTTGCATAACAGTTTCAAGTAATCCCACAAAACACCTTTGCCTTTTAGTAAGGCTAATATTTTGTTTTTAACTGATAGAAGAGGTGAAAGAAACCTCTAGAGGTGAAAGAAACACACTTTACATGTAGAACAAAAACAAAGTACTGGAAGGAAATGTGTCTTTGACATAGGCATAGTTCTCATAAATAAAAATCTCAAAATTTAGCCAGATTTAGCTACATGTATCTCTTCCCCACAAAGCCATTCCACAACAAAGAGTAACCACAATGTATTTGTTACGATACCTCTCCTCTGAAAGCCGAAGACCCTTGCTGTACTGGACCACAGGGCTGAGGATGCTGCAAGGAAAACCTTCTGCAGGGCTTCCCTCTTTTAAGGGAAAGAGCTCTGAGCTTGAAGAGAGCCAATTGCTGCCATTTTCCGCCGTATCACGCAGGGAGTGGCCTCTCCGGTAATCATGTCCCAAACTATTTTGGGTGTCCCAGGTTAAATCTATCACTCTAATTTCATTTAGGGACTAAGCAGAGAGCAATGTAAACTGTTGGGTGGGGGTGCTCAGGCACCGGGATGCTGAGCTTGGGGTGACACGCTGCCTTTGCGGCATACCGTTTCGGCGCTGACTTTTCAGATGGACCCGAGAGGAAACCCCAGTGGAGACTCTATTCCAGTAGTTCCACAGGACTGATGCTTGTAGCCAGGTCTGTATTGTGAAAGAAATAAATGAACGTGCCATTGCTAGGAAGAACAGATGGAAAACAACTGTCTAGGCCCATCTGTTCTGAAATTGCTCAGGATACAGAAAACCATAAATTATATGGTATTTATATTATAGTATATATATACTATAGTGTATATATATGGTGCAAATATATAGTATCAAGTCCTTGCAGTCAATATTTTCTATTTCTTCTGCTTGCTTATCCAGTTAACCAGTACTTTAGCTAACCAGTACTCCTTGGCTTGTCAAAGAGGTGATTTAATCAATTAGCTTGCATGTAAGTGAAGCAAATTCCCTCAGGCATGGAGCACTTTGCTGGACAGTCTGAGTCACTTCATTGTGCAATCCATGAATAGAAAAGGGTAGAGACATTTGTCAGTCAGTCAGCAAACACTCACACTTTACACAGATTTAACATTCACCACAGGGAGTCACATGCACGATAATTTCATTATTTATATCTCTGGCAACTGAGGATGAATAAAAATCACACCCTCAGATACATAAACCTCTCCTTTAAATTTTTCGCACAAGTTCTGCAGTTCCTTCAAAGCGAGGGAAAAGCTCCACTGTTTCCATCCATTTAGATCTCCAAGATTTACAAACAACTGAATTGTCTGAAAACTATCTCAGCTTATCCCCTCATAGCCTTTTACCATTTTATGATTCTTCTAATGGAGCACCACCCAGTTTAGAATAAACTTTCAGCCAAAGTTAACAAAGAGAGACTAAGGCTTCCAGAACGGTTTTATCATTTCGTTCTACAAATATAGCAGTAAAAGCCAAATACCTGCTTGCAGACACATTCAGATAGCACATTCAAATATGCTATAAATAGTTTCTACACCCAAATTTTTCACCTTTCAAGGTGCTACAAAGAGCGTTTAAAAGGAATGTTTTATTTCAATTTTCTCTGCTGAGCCACCAAGCATTTGCTTCAATCTATATGCTAAAGGAGATATAGATCATGATCTTTTTACCCAATAGACAAGAAACCCACTGAGCTTATCAGTATGGCAATCAATGGAGACTTGTTGCTGCACCTCTGCAGATCACTTTGGCTTTGCACGATTCCAGTTGTTGCTTCTGGCTCAGCACTCTAGTGGTCCCCTTTCCCTACATTCCCAATTCTGTCTCTCCAATTCTTCCCTTTCTCCATGCGCTCTAGTCTGTGGCACACTGAGGGACGTGCATAATTTCCATTGTTCTGTCAAGTGGGAAACAATACCAGATCAGAAATGGTATACTTGACCAGTAGGTAAGTATAGGATGATACAGGGGAACTGTTGGTGTACACAGCATCCTCTTTAGTCCTCGGAGGAACAATTGCTTTGTTTGTGAAAAACCAGAGTATCAAGCCAGAGGCCTAGCCAGAGGCTTAGAGCTTAAAGGGCAGTGTCGTGCTAAGCCAGGCTCTGGTTTCAAAAGGCCCATCTAGCCATGGCACTTGTTGATTGGTCCTGGAGCACGTGTCCCATTGGAAGAGAGAAGAGATGAGCACCAGGGCTTTAGTTCTCTTTTTTCCCCGTCTCATGAATTCTCCTCTGAATAGATAGAAGAAAATGCCTGAAGCATTATCAGTGAGGGGCACCAAACTATTTAAAAATCTCAGTTTCTTTTGGGTTCTTCTTCCATTCTTTTTCTGGTCACTCTTCACCAACCACAGAGTAATATGAATTGGAAGTCCTGCTGTGATTTACTGCTGTTTGATTCCAGGATGCTTTTTTAGTAAAAAAACTGTAGCAACCAGCTAGATAAATAAACTGATTCAGCTAAAAATCAAACACAAGCCACATTTCTGTCCCAAGTTGGAACTGAACCTTCAGTAGTGTGACATTTGTAGACTAGTTTTCCTTTCCATATATTTTCAATATCTTCTGGTTGAATATCTCTGGTGACACTGACATAAGACAAAAGAAAGCTTCCAGCCCCATTTTACAAATATGAAAGGTACAGGATTATTTGGAGATTCATACCCTCGAAGAGCTGCAGCTACTCACAAACAAGGAAAAACTGCTGGATGATGTAAAGGCCAAGGGCAGCCTTGGCTGCAGTGAGCATGAGACTGTGGAGTTTCAGATCCTGGGAGGAGCGAGCAAGACAAAGAACAGAATTATAGCCATAGACTTCAGATGAGCAGATTTCAGGGACCTGTTTGGCAGGATCTGTGGGAAATTGCCCTAGAGAGCAGAGGCCCAGAAGAGCTGGCTAATCTTCAAGGGCAGCCGCCTCAGAGCATAAGAACAGTCCATTACAATGTTCAGACAGTTGAGCAACTGTGGCAGAAGGCCAGCACGGATGAACATGGAGCTCCTGAGTGAACTCAAACACAAAAACGAAGCATACAGAAGATGGAAACTGAGACCAGCTACTTGGAAGGAGCACAAAGATATTGCTTGCATGTGTAGGAATTAAGTCAGGAAAGACAAAGTTCAGCTGGAGCTGAAATTAGTTTGGGAGGTGAAGGGCAACAGGAAAGGTTTCTGTAAGTACATCAATAGCAAAAGGAAGGCTAAGGAGAATATGGGCTTATTGCTCAGTGGGCTGGGTGACTAGTAACAAGAGACATAGAAAAGGCTGTTTTTACTAGCAAGACTTGTCCTCTGGCCTCCCAGGTCACTGATCTCCTAGCAGAGTGTGTGGGAGTGAGGCAGCACCTACAGTAGAGGAAGACAGAGTTCAGGATCACTTAACCCACTTGGACATGCACAAATCCATGGGACCAGACAGCATGCATCTGGAGGTGCTGAAGGTTCTGCCTGGCTGATCTCATTGTGAAGCTGCTGTCTATCACCCTCAAGAAGTCATGGCACTTGAGAGAGGTTCCTCATGACTGGAAAAAGGCAGATATCACACCTGTCTTCAAAAGGTCAAGGAGGATGATCCAGAGAATTCAATCTCACCTCAGTCCCTGGAAAGGTTATGGAGCAAAATGTCTCAGAAGCCATTTTGAAAGGACATGAAAGATAAGAAGGTGACTGGCAGCAGCCAGCATGAGTTTCCCAAGGGCACACCATTCCTGACCAACCTTATTCCTTTCTGTGTTGAGCTGACTGGTACTGTGGACAAGGGGAGGGCAGCGGATGTTTACCTTGATTTCAGACAGCCTTTGACACAGTCTCCCTTCGTCTCACCACCAATTTGGTGACATATGGGCTGGAGAAGATAGGTGGAAAATTGGCTGGACTGCCAGAATCAAAGAGCAAAGTCCAGCTGTTGACCAATAACTAGTGGAGGTCCCACACAAAGTGACCAATACAGTTTAATGTCACCTGGATGATGGGACAGGGTGCACTCTCAGCAAGTTTGTGAACACCACCAAATTGCGGGGAGCAGCCTACATGCTGGAGGGCAGGGCTTCTATTCAGAGAAACATGGACAAGCTGGAGAAGTGAGCTGACAGGAACCACATAAAGTTAACAAGAGCAAGTGTGAAGTCTTGCATCTGGGAAGGAGTAACTCCCTGCAGCAGTACAGGCTGGTGGCTGTTTAGAAAGCAGCTCTGCAGAAAAGGATCTGGGAGTCCTAGTAAACAACAAGGTGAACATAAGTCTGCAGGTCCAGGTAAGTGATCCTTCACCTCTGTTTGGCACTTGCATTCAGAGTAGTGTGTCCAGTTTGGGCTCCCCAGTACAAGAAGGATACTGACATCCTGGATCAAGTCCAACAAGTGCCCAAGGGGGCTGGAGAACATGACTTACAAGGAGAGTCTGAGAGATCAGGCCTGTTCAGCTTGGAGAAGAGAGGGCTTGAAAGACCTTTTTGTTGTCTGCAACTTTTTGACCAGAGAATACAGAGAAAATGGAGCCAGACTCTTCTTGGAAGTGTGTGGTGGTAAGACAAAAAGCAACAGAACAAGTTGGAATGTGGGAAATACTGATTAGATATTAGGAAAAAAAATTTACTCTGAAGGTAGTTAAATAGTGGAAAAGGTTGCCTGGAGAGGCTGTGCAACCTACATCCTTGGAGGGGTTCAAGACTTGGCTAGACACAGCCCTCAGCAACCTGATCTAATTAGTCCTGTTTTGAGCCAGGGTCTGGACTAGATATAATTCTGTAAATCTATGATAATTCATTGGATTTTATAAATCTGTTCCCACTCTTGGTATCCAGTTACAAAGGGACAAACTGTGCAATTCTTGCGAAGAATAAGGTCTCACTCTGTACACAAAGTTTTGCTAACACTAATGGAGATAAATTGAATAATGCAAGAACTGGTTCCTAAAATTAATAAAGTATGAAGAGAACCAGTCACTCCTCATCAGGCTGCAACAAGTTTTCTAAAGCATCAATAACAGTCCGCTACACTCACTGTACTAAAAACCAACAGATTCGGTTTGTGAAAAGTGATTAAGAAGTTTTACTAAAACATTAAAAATAGTGACAAAAAGCCATGCTTCTAATGTTATAGCATCTACTGCCTAAAAGCCAACAGAAGGAAGACTACATTTTTCTGTTATTATTGTTTAAAAGTAAAGGGATGTTAGGAGTGACTGTGAAGGTCCTCATCTCTCCCTTCCTCATGTTTGTAGTGAACATCAGTGGAAATCACCAGGTGACCCTGAGGAAAGAAGAACATGTAAAATTACCTTAAATGTCAGACGGACATATTCAGGGTCAGTACTCTTGGACTAGATACCATGGTAAGCCCTTCAGCAGGGAAGCAGACAAGAGTGGCTTCATGCCTCCTGAACTTAACTTTAGAGTAGAAATGGGCTCTGATCTAAGTTAATACAACCCTCCAAAAGGCTGAGTAACACCACAGAGACACTCAGGTTGCCTATGAGCCTTCGTAGAGAATGGTCAGAGTAGTGAAGACTCATGCACTGAATGTTCCTAAGCCCTGCTGGGGATAGCTGAGCTGTCCTTGTGGTATCCCCATGCTGGCATGCCTCAAAGGGCTAGTGGATTCTTTATAACCTATAACTGCTAGGGGTGGTGGGGTGGAGGGCTCATTTTTGATCCAGAGTTTGGATTTTGTATCTAGTGTAGAGTTAAAGCTTTACTATTAGCAACATTTAGATCTACCCAACACAGGAACACACACAAATGTGCAGGCGTGAAAAAGCAGCAGTATTCTTTAACAAGAAATTGGGCTTCTCACCTGATTCATTTTTATTACAGGTCCAGTTAGGGTAGTGTGGGCCAAGTTAAGAAGAGGAAATCCTTTTCCTAGTTTATCTTTGGAAAGGACAAATATAAATACATTTGAAAGGCAATAATAAAATGCACTTCAGAAGCATCTTTCTCAAGGAACTCAATTTGTCTTGCAATTTCCCTTTAATTGCTGTCCTTGTGCCTCTCAAGGGAGCTATTATTCATATTTGCTAAAAAGCAAAAAATCCTGTGAAAAAGTTGCATACAAACCTCTTACAATTTCTCAGCTGTCTGACACTGGGATCTGACTGTCCTTGCTCCTCTCCAGATACCTGCCCCACAAGACCTGGTTTCTGCTGTTTCCCACCCTGACTTATTCTCCAGCTTCCTTTCATTCTCTTCTCTACCTGATCCTCTAATCCTGTCAGTCCCTCTTATTCTCATCTATCCCTACTTTCTTGGATTAAGCCCCATCTCTATTCCTATTTGCTTTACCAAACATCTGACTTTTGCATCCCTCCCTTTCATTCTTTCCTTTCTCCTCATCAATAGCTCACTTCTTTCCTCAGCAGTCGCTCACCTCTGTTTACCTCATAAGCACCTTCTGCACTCTTCCACCTGCTTCTTTCCACCTTCACCTCTTTCTTCATCATCCCTCACTCTCTGCACCCCACTGAAATGATTTTCTACTTTTTCCTGCCTGTGGCAGCAGGGGAAGCACAAAGGCAGAGGGAGGTGATAAAGGTAGAGATGCTACCCCGAGGCCCCAGGATGCAAGCGTGCTTCTGCACTTCCCCAGTCTGGGCCATTTTCTGGTCATGGCTTGACTCTGTGTCAGGACAAGGCTCAAGCACGTCTCAGCTCTGCTGCCGCACTGCATCCAGTGAAAACGAAATCCTAGCCCAGTGTTTGGAAAGGAGCCAAGACTTGCTCTGTCCCAGCACCTGATCCAGGTGACTGAGGGACCAGGACTGAAGTCCAGCACAGGGTAGACCTGTCCAGGTGTAGCCAAATGGACAGAAAACCTCCTATAACACAGTCTTCAGAGCTTGGCACTCCTTTTTATGGTTTCAGTCTTGCTTTTGCACCAACTGTGCTCAGGACCTGGCCACAATCCTTACCATTGATTACTGGGATCACTGCACTCCGTAAAGCGTAAGACAGAAAGTTCTCCACCGGTGACATCTGCTGTGATGGAGAAAACACATTTGGTGATTACTGCCTGATGCCTATGGCATTGCAGCTTGACGGGGAAGATGGAGGGTTAGAACTGGAGTGACATGCAAAAGATCAGAATAGAACTGGGCAGAGAAAAATCTCAGGTAAAAAAATCTTTTTTGGTTGCAGCTGAACAATGTAAATTATACATGGCAAAGAGGTGTCAATTTTTCTCACAACAAGTTGAACTGAAGTTGAACATTTTTTTCCTGTATGTTAAGCATCTGGGTTGAACCTTAACTTTAGGAATGAAATCTGTTCAACCTCATTTCAGCTGCCAGGACTCAGTTCTCAGAAGTGAACCGTTCTCTGGGTGGCAAGAATTGCCTTGTCCTGGTGCTCTGTCTTATGCCACTGTGATTAGTGTCCTCCTCCCTTCACTTAAAGTTGTAGGTTGGGCCGAGCTGCTGCAGACTTGCATTGACCATTTCTCAGCCTACAGTGAATGACCTAAGCAGTGGCATGGTGTTTCTTCTATTCCCTATTTTTGATCCCCCTTTCTATGATATTTGGTTGAAGTGATTCAAGATAATTCCTGAAACTGAGCTTAAGCCTGACTTTGTATTCACTCCAACTGCTATGCCTACTCAGTCCAGCTGTGAATTCAGGCTGGCTGTCAGAAACAGCTAGAAGAGTTGCTAGCCCCATGCCTGCCTTTCTGGTGCTGGATACAAAAGTGAACAGAATCAACTACGACAGCTTGCTAGCTCATGGAGACCCAGGCAGACATTTCTCTTTGTTTCAATTAATGTTATATGGTAATAACTCCATAACATTTGGAACCTCTGATGAGGAAAAAAAAAACCCAAACAACACTCCAAGAGATATTTCCTCTTACTTGAAAGAAAAAGAAAAGCAGAGAATATACTGTTTCAAAGCAGAAAGAACAGTGGCAGATTATAACCCCAAGACAGACCAAGAACTGTCCAGCAACAAGTTCAGATTAATTTCTTTTATCTCTGAAGGGCTCAGCTACTTTTCCTGGGCACTGAAACCATCAACTTACCTGAGAGAAGCCAAGAGTAGAGTGCAGCAGGGAGAACTGGAGCCTGAGGAAAAGAAGTAAAAGAAGAGGATTCACTGGAAAGAATGAAGGCACAAGTTGCTCACATTGCTTTTAGATTAATTTGTGGAATTTCACACTGATTTTGTACAGATTCACACATTTAACTTTGCCAAAGACTCTATGATTCCCAACAGCTTTTAATCAAAACTGGCACAACTACAAATGAGTTCTAGAATCACTGGGATCTTTCTGATACTAATCTCCTCCTACAGTCATGTGTACTTCCGGGCCATGACTGTAAGACTTGGGAAATGAAATTTTTCTGGAATTGCCATTTCCTGCAATGGCTGAACTACACTTTGTTCATTATGATTTAAATAAACTCATATCCATTCCTAACCATCATGATTCCCTAACTTTTTCCACTGATGTCTGTAATGCATCCTCAGATCACTGTAAATATTCTTCTGTCAAAAGCTCTGAATAGCACCATTACTTAAACTTATACTGACAAGCTCTGATCACTCCTCTTTTCCTGTTAAAAAGGTCCAGTGACCAAAATTAGGAAAAGGCTCCTCACATTTTTCTTTAATGAAAATGGAATAGGTTAAAAAACATCATATATTCTGGAATTCTGCCCCAACTTGAAGTACAGAGCTAACAAGAAGATACACCAATGTGGGCTACTTGCCTGAAAAACTGTGCTTCTACCCACCTAGTGCATTTAGGGAGAAAGGGGCTGTAAACCCAGTTCAGATTGAAGTGTGAATAAAATTTGTTTTAAGACAGCTGAGAACACCCATAACTGTAGGTAACCACAAAACCAGCAAGATCTAAGCAAAATCTAAAAAGCTCTGAGCTTTGCTTCAAACCATAGACACCTTTCTAGTCTCATTTGTTTCATGGCATGGTGTCTGCTGTTCCAGCATGTGCTATGTAGTCTCGCTTTTCCCTTCCCCTCATGTGAAGGCATACAGAGAGCTAGTTACAGTGGTCCAGTGCAGTGTTTGCAGTCTGGCAGTTCTGTTTATGATGCTCAGACATGGCATGGCAGCAACTTTGAGATGGTTTCAAACAAACTACTGAACTTTATTCTTCAACACCAGCACAGACTGAAACAGATGCCTTGAAGATAACCAATACATTGAACATTGTCATCTGGAAAGGTATGTAACCTACAGAAAGGGGTAGTATCATGTTGCATGAGAGATATGGTTGTTCCATAATATTATTATATTTCATCTGCAAGATTTAGACCAACTGGTCAAAAGTATCTTGGAGCCCCTGTGAGAAAGGACATAACTAATTTTTTTTTTCTCATGGTGAAAAAAGCACTGTCAGGCTGACACAATGAACTTCTGTTGCATCCTAATGTTGGGATCATTAATGTTGCTTTCCGAATTTTCCTTGGTTACCTCTTCAGAAGTAATGAGATAATCAGCTTCTGTTTGGTTACTGTCAAATTGGCTCTGGTACTGGCTGTCTGCAGGGGAAAAAAACAAAACAGTCTTCTGTGACTTTATACACAGATAGATACTGTCTTAGATACAGGCACAAATGCAATTGCTTTTGTGATTGGTAACACAATGTCTAAACTTTTTATTTGGTCAATACATGTAGATAGTGAAATCATTTGTGAATTTGCTGCTTTCTGCCAGCAACTGAGATTGCGTGAGAGAAGTGATAACACTGCCCTGATTGCTGCCTTATCATTAGGATCATTTAAGCCCTTGCATGGCTGACATAATTGGTTCACTTTCAACCTAATGAAAAGATGTCTGGGGACACACTGAACTACTTTATAACAAACAAGTTAGGAAGACCGGTATCAGATAATCACATTTTTATGCGTTACAATTTATTCGTGAATAATCATTCAAGCTCCCACATGGAAAAAAGGGCTTTCATAAGCAGCTCTCTGCACCTGCCTATTAAATTCTACAATATGTAGTGCGTGTTTCCTCCCTGTGAAATGCAACAGAACAGTATGCATATTTGTGGCAGACCAGTGTATGCTATTTTACGCTAATCTCTATGCTTTTCAAAGGATCTGGATGATTACTGTGTGAATTGTTCAGCCCCAGCACTAAATGTTATTTTCTAGCTCATGTTACTTACTAGATTCCCTGTAAAGATGTACTGGGTGGTTGAATTTGGCAGAACAGCAAACACTTCTACACAGCTAGTGATCTGTAGGATGCATCCGTCTGCATTTAAACTGACTGCAGGTGGTGATGTAGCCATCAGCTTCAGCAGCACTGGGCACGCTGTTACATAACTCAGAGCAATCTGTGGAATTTCAGAGAGGAAAAAAATGTTGAATGCGGAGTTAAGCTTTTCATAAGCCGCAGCTTCTGTGGCTGCATCATAATCAGATGCTATATACCAATCCTCTTGTTAATTAACCTATATTAAAAAATACTTCATTTTAATTACACTGAGATCACAAAATTAGCATTGCATATACTCTGAGTTTCAGAGACTACAAAACAAATGGTGAAGTTTTAGAGCTACTGATATTGAACACATATAGAGAAATAATTTAAAGGCTATTCCTGAAAAATGCATTCCAGGAGTACGTGATTAGCACTGCATGTTGAAGAAATGAGGGAAATGAGTGATTCCAGTAAAAAAAAAATTAATGACCCTGACAATATAAAGAATTTGGAAAAGAGGCAGCCTTCCAAAAGAGCCAATAGTCTGAAAAATAGAGAAACTCCTAGAGGACAAAACTTTAGTTTGCAATGCCGCAGATTCCAAATTTCATAATTTTGTAGCAAATGTTGTAATTTTAGGGATTTTTAAAGCATTTCATAGTATCTTGATTTCTTACATCACGTTTATAAATTTAGCTACTCATGACTATTACTTCCCACTGTATATAATCTCCAGTAGTCATAAATCAGGTATCTTTGCATAGAGAAGTCAGGCTACCCATAGCAGAGATACCATTACCTTGAACAGGAATAAAAGGAGACTGATCTCACAGATGTCTACCACGCAGTCCTTATAACTGTTTCAGAGACCGAAAGCAAATCCAGCGTTTAGAGGGGTAGAGAACGACTAAAGAGTAGTGCGATATAGTTAGGAAGAACATAGAGTTATGATGGGGTAGACATGTATGTTTGAATCTCGCACTAATCATAGACCAGCTCAGTTTCCTTGTCTCCTCCAAACTTTTCCAAACGAGCTAGTAAACAGATAATATCCATAAGAAACATTAGCTACTGCTTTTTCTTGAAAGGTCTGCACAAGTAAAAGTACCCACCTCAGGAACAAAATCTTTGAGTAAGGCGATATTTAGGTTAAAAGCAGTAGCAAGCTGTAAACAAATGAAACAATTTAGATCATTGTATCAGCTTGAAAATGAGGTTTTCCTTGGAGAAAAAAAAAAAAAAACCATATCCTGTTTACTTTAGTTTTAGATAATCCATGTTTTGATTTACTATTTCCTTGGCCCAGAATAATTCCTAGGGAACCCATGGTGCTCTGTGGGACAGAAGAGAGACAGATTTCTCATGGACATGTTTCAGAAGCGTGTACCAGTGAACAAGCATTATACTTTGAAAGAACAGACATGGCATCCTGCTTACTTCCTGCCTGTGGGACTGTCTTAGATGACATATACTGAATCTGTCAGAGGCAGGACTCAAAAATCTCATTTGCCCTTTTGCTGCTGACCACTGTAACAATGTTTGTCAGTGCCATTTGTGTCACCAGTTTTTTATGAAGATCCTCTTAGCACTGTTTCAGTTAGCATAACTTCTTGGAAGCTTTAACTGCTAATGCCAGTATGGAAACAGCATTTCTGACAGAAGTCTTGTGTGTTCTTCACCCACAGCTGAAAGCTTAATTTCCTTGTACCTGCTTCTTGCATCATTTTGCTGCTCTGTTAAGTCTGAAGGTTTATCCTAGCTCTCAAGACAGCCAATACCTTTGTTATGGGCCTCTATGCAGCGGAGTGTGGCTCCAGTACACTTTTTCCTGTCTTGCCCTTTCCTTTCCTATGTGGAATCCATGCAGAGAAAAGCTTTTTTGGGTTCCTTCTGCCACTCCTTGCACACCAACTCTGTGATGTGCATATCTGTTCATTCCTTTCTGGA
>VZTL01055741.1:2249-18769 GCA_013400535.1 Scopus umbretta | reverse complement strand
AAAAATAAGTGTATTTCATGTACAAAGGGAGAAGGACAATCCAAACCCAAAGCAAAGCAGCCTTATATTTTTCAAAATGGCAGGGGAGAGGGGGGAAATCCCTGTTGGAACAGTGTTGATGATCTAGAAACAGAGAGCACCAGAAAGCAGTTAACTACCCAGTTTAGACTGCATTTCATATACTTTTCATTACATTAACCATTATTTTGCCATTTATTTCCTAATGGCCTTTCCTTAAATCCACCCAAAGTGGCTGGGAGTTTCAATGAGCAAAGAAACAGGAATGGAGACTCTAGCATTTGGATCACAGCCAGAAAAAGCAAACCTGCTGCCATATGTTAAATGTATAAGTATGCGTCACTTCAGAACTGAATTCAAACTTCCCCAGTGTCTGCAATTTCATTTTTAAAAAAGTGTGGGATGATACAAGAAGACATTTTAATACCAATTTCAGTAATTTTATAACATTATCTGAACAATGTTTTTACTGCAAACAAATGACTCCACTCATAAGTTATGTACATAAATTTATTCATGCTTATATAAAAAAGGAAGATCAATAGAAGCTCATCAATATAAGCTCAAAAATAAAAACAACACTCTCTGCCATAGGGTAAAAAAGGAGGGCAGGAAAGTGAGGAGAACAAACAAGGGAAAAGAAAAACAGCAATTAAAAACCACTGCAGAAGTCAGCAAAATATACTAAGACTCCAGAAGTGGGGAAAAAAAGCAGAAGGGCCAGAAGCTTCATATAATAGTCTATAAACCTTTGATACTAATTTACACAAAGAACGTTGAAGGTAGTGACAAAATAGCAGGTTGTCGATGGGAAACAGAGGTGTGGGAGTGTGCTGCACTGAAAACTGGTAAAAAAGGTCTCTGGCTATTCCTAGGCTGTTTGGATAGCATATAAACAAGCAACTTTCCATCAACCTGGAAGGGGAAAAAAAGCCATTTCGAGGAAAAGAGGAAAAAAAAAAAACAAACCACCAAACATATGCTTGCTAGCTACTATGCTAAACTACAAATAATGCCACTGCGTAATCCTTTCCTCTCACTAAAAGCAGATTAAGAAGTACAGTAGGCACTTGGTTACTGGAATCAGAATTGTCCTTCTTAAGTAACTGTTGAATAAGGGCTTAGTTCTTTCCACTCAAAGAAAGGTCCAATGAAAAAGAAATACTGACGATTTAATGAGGACATACATTATTGTTCATCTCCTGTTCTGCTGCCATACAAATCCTCTATGAAATCTCAAATCATTAACAAACAGGGAAAGCAAATTACAAGAAGTTCACCCAAAGGTCAGCTGTCTGCACCCAGCCAAAGATGCAGAGCCAGTAAGAAAGTCCTCAGTGGAACCACAGTCTGTGAAAGGATGCTGGCTTAGCAAAGTCAGAGTGCTTTGGGAAAAACGCACCCATTTTGCCAAAAAAAATGTCAGGTACAAAACCCAAGGGGTAAAACTTCTGAGAACACAAAAATATTTCAGCACTCCATGAAGGAAACGTGGCAATGTTTCATTTTAAGTAATGTAGTATTAATTTTGTAGTACTTTATGACTATCAAAAGAAAAACATTTTCATCAAGAACATTTTTGTGCTTTCATTCATGGAGAATTTGAAAATTAATCAACAGGGATCTTAACCAAAATGGAGAGAAATACTGAAGGCTTAAACCCTTCACAAAATGCATCAGAACACGTAAACTGCGAGTAATATGTCTAATCTCCCATAGAATTAAAACTGCTCTAGAAACACAGTATATCACTACTGTTACTGTTTCTTTGTAGAATTTTTGTTGTTGTTGTTAAGGGAGAGTGAACTTCACAAATATTGAGTCAGCAGCATATTTCCAATTATTAGATAAAATCAACCAATGCTAACTCATATTACTCCCCTTGTTCCATGAAGACATGATATTCATCAGATAAGCCCTTGCTATGGCTATGTAGATTTCATTACAGTGTATCAAACATACTTTGGATTTTGCATGCTAAGTGATTTCTAATGACCTAACCTAATTAATTAAAAATAAAGATATCCAAATTTTTCTATTCCAAAACAATATTACCTGAATCACATACACCATGAATAGGGAGTAAGAAATTCAGTTACTATTTCAGTATATCATCCACATTCACTCAGCTGTAATGGCATCAGATGATGAAACAGCAGGAAGAAACGTGAAAGCTAGATCACTTAAGATGCATATCTTCACCTAAGATTTGCAAATAATTAGTGGCTACTTTCAATAAAATTGGTATCATTCATATTATATATTATGGCTCTCATATCATATAGATTTAACAGCCTTATACAGACATACCTGAATAACTTGATGGATGTCACTCGTATTTTTAAGAACCAGAGGATGGAGTTGTGGTGGCTTCTCTGAGAATAGATTAACTGTTGGAATTTGTTTGTAATAAGAAGGTGAATACATCTTGGGTGGTTTTTAGGTTGTGACAGGCAGCAATCTAACCCTGACAGAAGAGAGTTCAGCATGGATTTACTTTGTCAGACCTACAAGGACTCACATGCCTTGTAGATGACCATATTTTGGAATGTGGATGTGCTTTATTATGAAATAACTCTTAAAAGAGATCTCATTTCTCCTGAGCAAGCTCCTCTGACCTGAATGTTTCTTACTTCAACCATGCTTCTCCATCACCTCCTCTTCTCCATTCAACTTGTCCTAGCAGCCTTTTCCAACCCTTACTCATCTCCCCCTTTCTCATGCTGTTTATAAATACCCAACTTACTTCACACAGTCCCACAGAGGAAAAAGTTCACTATGAAGCAAGAGTAGACTTGCAGACAACTGATGGAGAATGCGGATGGGAAGAGAACTGAATGTCATTTTCAGAGATTCTCAACAGGAGCAGTATTCCTAGGAAGAGCAATATGTCCATACTGTCTGAGTGACTTCTCAATACACCAAAATCTCCTGTCCTAGAGGAAGGAGAAGGATCCCATCTGTGCTTGACATCATTTCCCATAATAGACTATCATAGCTATTCTCTTGATTAGTAAGTACCACATAGTGCTTTGCAGCTATGTACCTCAGCCCTTCCTGAGCATCAGAGCCTTTCCACTGCAAAAGTAAAGCAGAAAACCCTACAGAGACTTAGACAGGGTAATGATGGTGTCAACCTACTAGAAAGCAGTTTTCAGATTATCTTTTTTTTTTTGCTATAGCCTCTTGTCATATCTCTGCCCAACTGCTAAGCAAAAATCATACTTAGTCAGCGATAGTATAATCAGGTGTTTACATCACAGCACGAAGACATGAAAGAATCTGGAATGCCATATTTTGTCATATCTGTGGAATGAGATTTTACTTTATTTATTTATTTTTAAGACTACATTCTACTGACTAAGCCATTTTCTGCATTCTAACACTCCCAGAGTAGTACTTTACCATTATTTATAACAAATTCAACAGCAAAACTTACTAGGGGAGAATTTGTATAACAGATAGCATGCTAGCCCTTGCAGCCATCACTTAAATTTTTCATTTTATTGCCTAGCAGAACATACTTGGCATGTATGAATAAAAGCAACATACTGCCATTGCAAATATTTCTGTATCAGCTCCTACTAGTGACAAAACGCTGTGGCTTTCTATGCAGTTTGCAAATGGAAAGAAGAACATTCATGTTCTCTGTGATTTTCTGATAGCTGAAAGTATAAAGAATCATCTGCAAGGAAAAATAAGACAAAGCAAACCATACATGATGCATCAAATACACAACCACAAGTTCTGTTACTGGTGACCAGCAGTTGGAATCACAAAAAATAATTCCATGTAGCACTGGAGCACCTTACATCAAGAAAACAATATGAAATTCAAGAAGTTACAGAAAGTCCATTGACTATGACATGGCTTTTTTGTTCCATATCAAATCCAGAAGGATGACAGGTCATTTGTATCAGTCTCTGAATAATCTTTTTTAGGCATTAAGACCAGAACTGAAAGTTATTTTCAGTTAATTTTGTACAGCTGTTTGTAGACAAGTGCAGGAATTCTGGAATTGCTGGGAAAAAAACCCAACTGCTGCTTTGTGCCTCTGGTGAGAGAGCTACAACGTGACTCAAGACTGAAAACAGGAGGAAATGGTGTTTTGTTTCCCTAGAATCAATCACTACGGATTGCCTGACAAAATTCTCTGGCACTGGAACAGAAGACAATAAAACAGTTCTATTAACAAGCCTGGGAAGCACAGCTGGGGTATACCATTTTCCTCATGAAGGGAAAAATTCTCCAAATCCTTTTCCTACAAGGTGTGAGAGGTTCACAGCACATCACAAAGCTAAAAAAAAGCAAAACCAGTTAACAGAATACAGAAAGAAAGAAGACTTTGTATTAATTCCTGTCAATTGGTAGGAAGAGAAATATAAAGACTTCACACACATGCTAAACTGCCACCATAAATAGACAAAAACAGTACATTTGAAATAGTGGTATTGTACCTTTTGTGGGAACTTATAAAAATATTATTTCATCTAGGTAGCATGTCAGTAATGTAGGGAGTTGAAATTGCCATAGTAAAACCAGCTGAAAGATGCACCTGGACCTGCCAAGCAATAGATGACAGAAGCAAGAAGCACTTCCAGTTCTGCTGGTGTGGGTTAGTGGGGCTTTCCCATTCTTCTCCATAACAGAATCATAGAATGGGTTGGGTTGGAAAGGACCTTAAAGATCCTCTAGTTCTAAGCCCCCTGCCATGGGCAGGGACACCTTCCACCAGACCAGGTTGCTCAAAGCCCCACCCAATCAACCATGCAATAATCAATCATCAGCAACGCAAGAGCACAGCAGGCATTGATAATGTTGTGAAGTACACAACAATCCCTCTGTTGCAGGCAACGTACACTGAGCTACATACTACAGAAATGCGGTCTGGCCTGCCATTCCCCATCCGCTGGGGATGAACATGCTTGCAAGGCCATCTAAATGGGACAGTAAGAGCTGGAAATTAAAGCTTTGTTTCCTAGAGAAAATTTATGGGGAAAGTAAAGTCAAGCAACATTTTCTGAGCTGAATGTTCAGCAAGTAACAAAATTCAGCTGTATAATGTTCCCACCGAAACAGTTGCCTCATGGTTATTTAACTGCAAGTCTCACACTGAAGAGAGAAAAAAGGTAAAGTCTACTGCACATAATCAAGGCTGTCTTCTGAAAATACGAGAGTGAAACACTTTCAAGAAACTGCCATATCCGGGCAAAGAACGTTTGCTGTTACTTCCATGTCAAGAGTACTGGAAAAGTCTCAGAAAGTGATTTGCTAGGTCCACGGCAGAGATAGATACAAGAAAACATATTAAAAATCAGCTGAAATGGTAAGCAGGTGACCCATTTACTATTCCTTAACAAGTTATCAAACACTGCCAGACCTGAGGAATTGACTGCACAAGCATTCTTAGCTCATGAGAAACATAAAATAAAAATACATTGGCTTCAATATCATGATAAAAGTGTTGCCTCATGTTTTCCTCTGTCAGCTCTGGTTCTTCCCAAATGACTATGTCCTTTCATCATCAAACTCTTAACCAAATGGCCCTATGTACTGTTCACCTTTGCAGACCATTTACCATGGCCTTGCAGGTACTAGCAGCTGCAGACCGAGATTTCATAACTCTGGGTCTAGAAGCAGCACGGAATTGCTAATGAAATGAGCTAAAGTAATTTCAAAAAGCCACATGGTGAAAAAAACAGCACCAAAACATTAAATCCCTTCTAGCTAAAACCTAAGAGCAATATCTTAAATAAGTGAAAAATAGAAATACAGCATCATCTAGTAGCAGTTAATATCTCTTAGGATCTACTGCTTTGGAAAATTGCATTGAAAAATACAAAACTAGACCACAGCGAGATACATAATGGGGGGGGAGGGGGAAGTTACCGATAAAAGAATCTTTACTAACGTGCCTTGACAACATCCAAAGATAGCGTTAGACCTGGGATGTTAAGCCATTTTCTTTTCCTAGGAGTTTTGAAGACTTATGAATTAGAGGCATGTACAATGGTATACACATGTAAAGTATTACATAAAGGCATAAAATTATTAACCAGCTAAGAATGTGTGCATTACATTAAACTTTCACCATCCTGCATGCATCCACTACGTTTCCATTATCCTGTATGCACAGAAATGTACGATTACATTAATCTTCGATGCTGTAATTACTCCTAGTTGTAATTAATAACAGCTGTGGCACTCAAACTGGAGTTCTATAAGCAATAAACTTCTCTCAGAGTTTAATAAGCAGAGTCTTTTTGTAGTTTTATGTTGTGTTCGTGAAACTCTTAAGGAAACTTCATGTGTTGGAATACAACCTCTCCTCCATCTTCTTTCTACAGAATTAAGGCTGCAGTACCTCTACTTACAGAATTTTTTATGATTACTATTTCCTGTGCAGTCCCAGTTTTCTCCCACTGACTTTCATCAGTCTCTCTATAGGTGTAGCAAGCATCCTCCAAGTTATAAACCGCAGAACCCAAGCCTACTCTAACAGCCCTTTTGACTACGAGCAACAGCTGAAAATGCAAGCTTCCCACTGAACATGCAGGCAACCTGAAACTAAAATATTCATAAAGAAACCATTTATTTAAATTCAAGTGTTGATTTTGAAGCTCAGACGACAACCGTTTGAATGTAACGTGGGTAATTTCATAATTACATAGTATAAGCAAAACCACTCCATTAACTAGACTATTCCAGAGTTCCAGCTATCTTCCATGTGACAAAAGGTCCACTGAACTCTATTCTACTGCCAAAACACCTTTTATTTCCTCTGACAATTTCTAGAAGTCCACATACTTTCAGCATACTTTAAAAAAAAAAACCGATTAGTACAACACACACTTGTCTACTTTCAGATTCAAAATAAAAATTCTTTTTATTATATTTATTTCATTTTGCATTTGAGAGAGAAAATAAATAGCAATTCTTTTAATTAATTACCTGAAGCTGCTGGGAAAGACTAAAATAAATTACAAAATCCATCAAAATGCTGCATTTTATTGTGAGAATCTATGTTTATAGCTACAGAATATTGTTGAACTTTATGGCGGAACATACAAGACAATATAGATATTATATTTTAAAAAGAGGTCAAAAAGTGTTTGTCAAGTATAGTCTGACAATGGAATAGTGTAAAAAATCAGCTGTAATAACTGCCACAAAAATCACTAAATACTGTTGAAGAATGTAAAATGCACAACATAATTTCCTATCTTTCTTACCACTTAACTAACTTAACTTGAAATATAATTCGTATATGGGGGGTGTTGTGGTTTAACCCCAATCGGCAACCAAGCACCACACAGCCGCTTGCTCACCCTCCCCCTGCCCTGGTGGGATGGGGGAGAGAACTGGGGAAAAAAAAAACCTAACACCCGTGGGTTGAGATAAAGGCAGTTTAATAGGACAGCAGAGAAAGAGAAAATAATAATAATAAAAGAATATACGAAACAAGTGATGCACAGTGCAATTGCTCACCACCCAATGCCCAGCCCAGCCCCAAGCAGCAATCACTGCCTCCCCCTGGTCAGCTGCCCCAGTTTCTATACGGAGCGTGACGCCGTATGGTATGGAATAGCCCTGTGGGCAGGTTGGGGCAGCTGTCCTGGCTGTGCCCCCTCCCAGCTCCTTGTGCACCTGGCAGAGCATGGGAAGCTGAAAAGTCCTTGACTGGTGTAAACAGCTGAAACCAGGACAGGGTGGGAGGTGGGGGGAGAGGGAAGGCAGTGAAATTCAGACATATCAATTGTTGACTTTTTTTTAACTAGGAAGTCTTGAGATTTGAAAAAAAAAAATCAGAAGTTTAAGTCTCCTTTGCTTAGAAGGCAAGAAGGCTTATTGCATTAAACTCCTAATCTGGAAAAAGAAAATACTACTAAACTGTACACTAGTAAAATGAGAGATCACTAGGGAGCTCTCTTTCTTAAAGATTTCTTTTAAAAAGAAGATAAAAAACCAAACAATTAAAAACCTCAAAAATAAGTTCTCAAACATCCCTCATCAAGAGCTGACACATAAGACCAGAAGTCTGGAGCTCACCCATTTCATCTCCTCAGGCATCCATACAATAAAAAAGTCTAGCAGCACTGCATACATATTCATAAGAATCTTCTTGTTCTGTATTATGCAACTTCATTCAAATTCATTATACTGAAATCAAAGCCAAATTCCCCGATTTTACGCTCATTTAGAGAATAAAAAAAGTCTTTAAGGAGGCATTATAAGCAGTTCACAGATACTATGCTCATAAGGATTATAAAATAATCCAGATTCATCATCATAGATTATATCACATACAGACACGGATGAAGATGTAAAAGGCCAAAATCTTTCCACTGATCTTGCTAGGATTTTCTCAGGTCACTCTGCCTCCCCCCCACAACCTGTCATATCCTGAGATTATGCCTAAGCCCAGACACAAAAACTGAGGACATCAGTATTTAGCTAGCATCTTGGAAAAACTATTCATTCACTAAATCAATTGTCCGGACAGTTTACTTCTATACCTGATATCCTAAAAAACCTTTGTAAATACTGCGATTCCAGTACCAAAATTTTGACAGTCGCACAGGAGCTGCATTTGAACATCTTCTGAGCGACGTGGTACTCACAGTCACAGCTAAGCCACCCCTTCAGTGTTCCAGCTGGAGAGAGATGAAACTCGTACTGCAACACTGGGTCTACTCAGCTACCGCCTGTTGTCAGACATCCCCTCAAACTGGAAGGGAAGGCAGCTGGAGAGCCAAGAGCAAGCTCAACTCTAAAACCCAACAGAGTCACGTTTCTGACAAGTCCCTGAAACTGTGCCCAGCAGCGGAGCTGAAGGATGCCCTGTACCAGTTAGCTACTGGTGGTGTGCGGAGGAGAGAGGCGGGGCAGGTGCATGGACAAACTGGCTCGCAGGACCCTGTGGATGACAGCCCAATATGCTGTTGGGCTACCAGAGTTTACACTAGCGCGCTATAGGTCACTCCTGTGGAGTCCAGTGAAAGCATTTCCCTTTCCATTCCTTTTCAGTATCTAGCTGCAGCAAATTTGTGAACTGAAGTGCCAGTAATAAGCAGACAAAGCTACTTATGCTTCATGGTATGTTCACCTGCCAGTCAGTATGTATTGATAAAAAAAAGATACGCACTGAGTGTATATGCACTGGGGGAGGCAGGGGGAAGAAAAGCATAAGCTTAGTGAATGTAAGTAAAAAAAAAAATAAAAAAAAGAATGTCAAAACTCATTGTTTAAGATCTTGAGATTTTCAGGCTAATACTCCAATGGTTAAAACACTTGGTTACTGATGCTGAAAAATCATTGACTTCACATGCAGTAAGTGCCAAAACAGAAATTATACAATGTATTAGTGATGAGATAGCTTAACATCACATATCAGAACATTAGGTTCCCTGGGTTCAGAGTTTTCTTTTATTTAATATTCTTGCCATGCTTGCACAGCCAAAGAGCTTGTTGAAAACTGCTTTAATAAAATTACCCACATACAGACTCAGCCTGTATTACAAATCCCTGAAAACAGAAATTAATAATGGAAACACTGGCAGAAACTGAATTATCTATCATAAACAGTAGTGTAATTACTCTGTGTAGGTAGCAGAAATGCATTTACTGATTTGCATGGTGCAGATCCACGTAACAGCTATTAACACCTTAGGATACACATTTCACATCTCAGTACTGCTTCCTTAGCTGTTTGCCCTCCACTGCTTTCTCCATCTTTCCTCCTTACCCCCCAAAAGACAAAACCCACAACAAAACCAACCAACAACCCCAAGCAAATAAATTTGGCACAGCACTCAAGCCACAGATCTGTAGTCCATTTGCAAAGATGTATTTATCCATCAAAAAGAAGATCCAAAACAGAGACACCCAATTTACATGACCAACTCAGAGCTCAGATAAACTAAATATCCAGATGTCAGACAAAGGAGCCATGTTCTTTGAAAAACAGCCCAAATTGGATTTAAAAGACTAAACATGGAGATTTCATTATTGAAATGTGGACATGGGTCTAACTGGCTGCAGATAGAGAAGAAAGCCAACGGTACAAAAAGTTGTTCACAAAAATTAAGCTCTCTGCACAAAGTCTCATTTCTCCAGTGCTGAATCCTGCAGTTGAGACATCTTTGCTTTTGTTCTCCACATGCTAGTTGCTTCTCTCACAGCAAACGTTAACTTCTAGGAGAAAGAAACCATTAGAAATACATAGTGTGGGCCTGAACTAAAACCTGAATATTATTTCAACTTGGCCGCATGCTGAAACTCAGCAAGAAAGATGTTGGAGTCCAGAGATTATTCTAATCAGGTAAACTCAGCACCTCTTTTGATACTCCATGGAAACTCTTTTGTTATTATCCACTTTTTTTTTTTTTAAACATTTCAGAGATGACACTCAGAACCTCCTTTATATTGTATCTTATTGAAGTAAATCAATTGCCAATGCATCAAGCTTAAAAAAAACCAAACAACAAAACAACCAAAAAACCAAAACCCCAAACTTTTAGGTCGAGTTTCTCTTCCATGTTAAACTGTCACCTCTTCTCTAAAGAGGACTGATGGATAATCATTCTCCAGTTCCACATTCCATAAAATATGCAACAAAACAACTAGAATTAATCCATCAACTACCTGTGGTTCATTTTAAACTTTGTTTTTATAAAATGCACCTTCCAGATTTACAGAAATAGAGCAGAGAAGAAAAAATCCTATCTCCTGTAGATTTACAGAAGAAAGAAGAAAGCAAGATTATAATTTCATCCTGCATGACAACATACAACTACAGGTGTGTAGTCACGGAACCCTGCAAAAAGGGCCACAGTTGCTGATCTCTTTGCAAGCCTAAGGTTTTCCATGAACTTCTCTCTTGACATTACCAGTACAAAGCTGTACTACATGATGTACCTTTATGACTTGCACTTGATTGATAATGGAGAGATGCAGAGGCAAAAAAAACCCTACTGAACTGCCAGATGGCACTACACCAGTGGTCTTTCTTCTGGTATTAAGCCAAACAAAGAAGATTTGCAAAATTCTGCCCAGTTGAATCCATCCCACAGTAATTATCCTGTCTGATCTTCCACCCATTTCTTGAAGGAAACATGTTCATCCAACCAGGAGTCTTTGAACTCTAACCCTCCTGAAGTCACAGGATCTACATCAGCTCTAACAGGGCAAGGATTTTACCACTGAACCTCTGCAATACAGTATTTGATAGATTTTACTGCATAAAAACCTCTAAACTGCAGTATAATTACTAGATAAAATAATTACAGATAAAATATAGTAGCAGACATTTGTTTTCAGAAGAACTATAGCCAAGACAAGCTATGCTGGCATGTATTTTTTTAACACTACTCAGTTGAGCAATGCTCTGGTCACCCTTGGTTTTCCCCAAGCCAGTTGATGTAGGGACAGAATTTAGAGTGGGGCCAGGTGTTCAGAGGGAATTAAAACATGATGTCAGTCACATACACACAGAAGTGTCAAAATCAGCTTCAATTTTCTAGAGCCAATGGTAAAGAAAAGGGAAAGATGCTCCCCAAGAAGTTATCGTTCCTTGCTTTAAATCTCTTCATCCTTCCATGTTAGAATCTTGTTTGCTCATTTTTAAACTGATATTTTGCCTGAAAAAGTACTCGAGAATTTGACATAGTAAAATGAGTTTTTTTTTTTCCTAAGACTAATACTAAAAACTAATACTAACAGGTTTTGGCTAACTTGGTGGTATTCCCAACAGGTGAAGCACATGGAAAAGAAAGGTTAATTATAAGCAGGATTTTGAGAATTCATCAAAATTCATACGGATCAAAAAATCTAACTGACAAGTCACTGGTTGTAGTCAAGATTAAGATTTTTATGACAGATTATGATAGGAAAAACCATCAGGCTAGCAGCTCATCTTTCAAACCAATTCTCTTTACCCTAAACCTAACTCTTCTTCTTCAATATCACTTACTTCTATTTTGTATTTTTTCTGTTTTGTCCAAAACTAGGTTATACATTGCCAATTGGCCAACAGCTCATTCACAGACATGGATATTGATTTTTTTTTTTTTTTTTTAGTAGCTTCTTTCTTAGAAAGAAAAAAATTTGTTTTTTTTTTTTTTTTTTTTTTTTTTTTTTTTTTTTTGTCACTATATCAAGAAACACAAACAAAACAAAAGGAATTGGGGCAGAATAGGGCCCAAGCTTTATTCACTATCTTTGCTTTAATTTGCTCTCCCATCTGCTGATGGCAATTAGCTCTCCAACACAGAAGAAAGTGGACTTGTCCTGATCCTCAATAGAGTGTGAATTTCTTCCTCCCCGCAAAGGCCTGCCATATTCTACGGCAACATGCTGCAATACAAATAAGGCACATAAATTACCATTTGTAGACACTAGTTCCTAAATCTTACATTGTTTTTTCTACAAAAAGATGCTTTGATACTTCTTTGGTTTCATACAACATCATTAAGCTGCCTCACCTAACATAAAGGCTTCATCTAATAGCTTTTAACGCACCCAGAGATACACAGGAGAATATATCTGGAGACTGAAAAATTAGATGTATTTTACCCTAGGGTTTCTAAGCCTCAGTGTAGAAATCCCACCAGTATTAGCACCGAGCAAGTCAGCTTTCAGTCCTGCTGTTGCTACACTGCGTAACAAGAACGCTTGGTACCTGCAGTATTGCCCTTTGTCCTGACAGTGGTATCTAGTTTGACACTGCTGTCACACCTCTGCCAAGCAATACTGAGAGTCAGCTCTTGCCTGTTGGTTTTCTGGTGAAGAAGCAGTCAGTGACAGAGTCTGGACATATTTTAAATCTACCTTATGTATCTATCCCATAGCATGTTTACAGAAGATGCAGGCCATCACCTCTGTTAGGAATTCCAGCTCAACACTAAAAGTTTTATGGAACTACTTCACCTCAAGAACTGGGTTCAATGAGAAACTGAGGCCATTTCCCAGCTCACACGTTGCTCTTATATCTACCCTGCACAAACAAAAATCACCATCAACAGGTCTTCCTGAAATATAAGCTAAAACTTAAAAGTTAAGCTTTGACCTTAAATAAAGAGTCATATGTGCCAATTTACATACGGTTACTTGGTCCACTAACAGTGATTAATACAATTCATAGCAGAAAAAATAAGCAGCTACATGTATCTTTTGCAACGTTACAGCATGAATGTTTCGAAACTCTACAAAAATAAGTTAAAAGGGTATATAGTAGGTAGGCAAAAGCCAGCTGGTCATAGCAGACACTTTTTGGATCTAATGCCTATCAAAAGAGAACAAAAATTAAGCAGAAAAAAAATGAAAAAACAGAAAACATGAAAATATTGTTAGCATTCTCATTTGAAGTACCAAATGAGAAATTTTGAAGGTAAAATAGTAAAAATCATTAACAACACTTAAAATTTGCCAATTATTCTAGAAAGATTTACTCTAATAACATCAACAATGAATAAGTGTGGTTACATAATTGAATTACTGTGAAATTAAGTTCCTTTGAAGAAAGACAGATAAGTAAAACTATTGTTTCCTAAAATTGGTTTTCTTACTGGAAAATTAATTCATTATAAGACACAACCATATCTAGCATCAAAGCAGTGTAGTTATTTATATAGTTGCAATGTTTTTATTCATGGAAGGAAAGCATTTAAGGCATTAGCTGTTATCACTAATAAACTCAAACTTAAAACTGATTGTTCTATTAGGAACAGCTGAATCAAAGCAGACAAAAAAGCAAAACTGTATATACGCATGATTTAACACCATCTTGGTATTAAAGTACAGCTTTTAAATAAGCTACTACTACCACTCCAGAAAACTGGCAATTTTGTCACCGACTGAGAGCCTCGTCCCAGTACATGATAACTATGACACATTAGCAGGCAAGCTTCTTAACAGCCCAGCCTTTCAATACTGGCATGATCAAATCATTGAATTTTGACATCAATGTGTCACGCCTTGAACTCTGCATTGGATGCACCACGGAGGATAACACCACCGATCTCTAACCCCTGTGTTTGCCAAGGCCATAGCTGCTGAAATTTTTTCCATATATTCCAATTTCAGTATAATTACACCAAGTTGTACGCTGTTTTATATACACCACTAAAAAGCTAAGATACCCATCAGTCGGAGAGTTATGATGTTTAATTTAACACCTGACAGTTTACTAGTTTTGCACATTAAACTTATCATTGCCTCATTTTATAGTGCTGCCATTGAAACGGAATAGTTTAACTCTGTACCTAATTATTATTACCAAACTATACTTGGTATGGGGAATTGCATAGCACCATTAATTATCTGATAATGCAGAAAGTAAAGATTTTAATGGAAACCACTACACCTGAACTGCTTTAGCTTCCTCCTTTGTCTCTTGCGCAACAATACATGCAGCATTTTCTGGACTACACACCCATATAATCTTCATTCCCTTTCAAACAAATGTCAACTTAAAGTTATTGCTTTTCTGCAATGCTTTTTATGTAACACTTGGCACCTATCAGTGAGACGAAACCCACATTTGCACATTGACTTTTCATGAAAGCAGCAGCTGAGGTACAGCCCAGATCTACTAACAAAAAGAGTGGTGAAAATTTACAGAGCACCAGGCTCCCTTGTGTGGTTGCTACTGTTGGTTAGTTGCTTGAAGGTGCTGCTAACGCTCACCATTGCTGGGATGCTTCCAGTTTTAAAAATAACATGTCAGGCCTCATCAAAAGAGGGCCCCGTGCATATTGTGAGCATGACAGTCCAGATACTGCCAAGAGACCAGACGCTTTATAGATATGTGCTTCAGAGAGGCAAGTAAAAAGGTCTTGGACTCTCCACAACATAACTGTGCCTTGAGATCCTTAGTATTTTTTGTCTTTATATAGAATTTAAGTTTAAACAAAGACATGCTTTGAAGCATTCAGCATTTCCATCTTAAATACCTTAAAGGTTTTTGCTTTTGAAGAAATTAAGGTACTGATTAAGCAGGAATTTATTCTATTTCCTTTCTATGGAGTCAGCTGTAGAGATCTTAAGTGTCCTTTAAAATGGATGCATATGGCCATGAAAATAACTACTAAGGCAATTGTGGCTTTCAGGGAATTTTCTACACGCATCATTTACAATTTGTTTTAATCAGCAGTGGCAGTGTTAGTATCTGCAATGTAGCAACCTTAAGACACAACACTTAATTCTGTCAGTATTCAGAACTCTCTCTCCTAAAAGCTCTTCAGTGTTTAGGTATCTTGGTTCTGTAATTTAGTGTTCAACTGGCTGTAATTAATCAAGCCATGTTGTAATAAAAACACATGGATGTTTCCATTCAAAGTGTTCAAACAGTAAGTATGTATTTACCCAAGGAATCAAAATCTGCCTAGAAATGTTTACAGACCCCACTTAACTTACTGACATTTTAAAATGCCACATCCTGCAATTTACACTGGTGCAGGCAATGAAATTTCTTGCGCATAAAAGACCATCAAAGCACGCTGCTCTGACAACTGAGTACCTGTAGTGACAACAGCAGCCTCACAAAATTGTACTTTCTCTTTTAGAAAACATATTTGCTAAGATCCAGATAGTTAAAAGTGTTAGAAATATAAGCACTAGGTTTGTCGGTAAGAATAAACTCAACAGGGTGTTAGTTTATCATCCCACATTTTTATGCTTTCACGCGGTCCTCCTCTGCTAAGCCAAGCAAGAAGCTGCCAGTCCCTTAGCGGACAGGCACACACGCTGACTGGCACTGCAGCAGCAGGCTAGCTACTAGGACAGCACATCTGCTAACTAAAACGAACCTTATTCACATCTCTGGCTTAATATATAGATACATACTTTCACACTACCTAACTTAAAGCTTCTAACTAAAGAGGCTGAACATCAATTAGAAACAGAGATGCCTACAGAGCAATGCAGAACTGCCAAAATGCTAAAACAGCTTCACAAAGCATCTCTCTCTTCAGAGCCCAGCACAACTAAGATTTTAATTTAGGGACCATAGTTCATTATGTAAAACTAGTTACAAATAGTAGTGATTCAAACCACCTAAAATTCATTTCCTAAACCAACCAAGGCCAGCTCTGTGCAGAATCGTTTTGCAAGTGTCCTGGTTTCAGCTGGGATAGAGTTGGTGTGTTTTGGTTTTTTTGTTTTTCCCTAGTAGCTGCTATAGTGCTGTGTTTTGGATTTAGTACAAGAATAACGTTGATAACACACTGATGCTTTAGTTGTTCCTAAGTAGTGCTTATACTAGCCAAGGACTTTTCAGCTTCTCATGCCCTGCTAGGAAGCTGGAAGGGGGCACAGGCAGGACAGCTGCCCCAACCTGCCCAAAGCGATACTCCACACCGTACAAGAAGAAGCTCAGTATAGAAACTGGGGGAAAGCTGGCCAGGGGCTTTTGCTGGGGAACTGGCTGGGCATTGGTTGGCTGGTGGTGAGCCATTGCATTGTGCATCACTTGTTTTGTATATCCTTTTATCATTAGTATTATT
>VZTL01055738.1:7579-26074 GCA_013400535.1 Scopus umbretta | reverse complement strand
TTATTTCCTCTGTGTTTTTTTACCTGCAGGGCATTGTTGGGAGTCAGGAGAAAGCCGTGCCATGGGGAGAGGTGTGTGAAATTTCCAAGTTGCATCTGTTAGAGCAAAAGGGAGAGATGTGCATAAGCCATCGTGCTCAGTCACTCATGCTTTTACTCTCTGATGTTATTTTCCTGCACAGACAAATGATCTTTGCAAATCCTTAAAGCGGCAGAATTAGATTTCTATTACGCTGTTTGCTGTAAAGCTACATAATCCCTTTCTGCTGCTAGTGCTGGAATTGCTTGGCTTACATGATACTTGCTGCTTGTGAAAATGTGTTTCTGCGTGTGCTGGGGGTGTGCAGTTTGTTCAGCTGCAAAAAGGAGAGAATTAGAGCTGGGCTCAAAGCGACCAGAGTAAATGTCCATAATAAACCCCCCTGGAGACTGGGAGATCTAATACTCTTAGTCTTGCCTCTGTAGTACTGCCTGCATCATTTCACTCCGCTGCAGTATTAAGAACAATAATTTGGATTTAATAGGTCTGGTTGTAATTCAGGCAGTCACTGAGGGTGAAGTTCTTCCCTGAGGAGCTACTGGCCCGTGTCCTGTGGCTGTGCTCCCACAGAGGGGTGAAGAGCAGCTCTGGGAGCAGGCAGATGCACGCTGGGTCCCGTGGCTTGCTGCTGCCTGTTATCTTGACTGTATGTTGGGCTCAATGCATCCTTGGGTTAGCTGGGTTCAGGCTAGCTGGTGGTGGCTTGGGCTGGTGGTGGCTTGTGCTGCTGTGGGCTGGGCTTCATGTGCCTCGTGGCCATCCAACAGTGTCAAGGTGGGTTCCCAGAGCCTGTGGGCAGGCTCAGACTGCACCCACTGGAGAGCATCGCCTGGGGGTCCCACTGGAGGAGGATAGGGACCCAGGGAAGAGCAAAATTCAGGCTCAGGATGGATTTATTCAATCTACCTTCAGATTGAAATGGGGGAGACTGCCCCAAAATAGCATCTTTGGCCACACTGGCTCTGTTCAAAATGTTACAGGCTAAGTACCACATAATTCCCTGTTACTGGTCCAGAGCTGGTATATGAGGCAACAAAACCTTAAATATGAAGGACTGTGAAGCTTTGAGCGGGAGGTTGGACTGGGGAACTCTAGGAGTCCCTTACAGCTTCCATTTTTCCATGACTCTACAGACAGAGAATATTAAGTGCAATTATCCCTTTAATATTTGTATTAGCAAGGACAATCATCAGGAAATGCCAAACAAATTCCACTAGATTTTTCCTCTAAATAAATGAACAGAATAAGACAATCTGCTTTACATATTTATTGAAATACTTTCCTAGAGTATTGGGGTTTTGTTTTGTTTTGTTTTGGTTTTCCTGAATAATTCCTTTGGCTGCTAACTGTACTGAACAATTTGCTATATGGAGAGGGGAAAACCCCACATCTTTAAAAAATCTGGAATTTTCTTTGGATTCTACAGTAATTAAAATAAAGTTTTGTTAGTTTCCTGCAGAAGATCTTTTTTTTTTTTTCCTGCAGCACTAGTTCATTTAATGTCAGCTGAGAATATATTTGAATGCAAAGCCATGAAAGCAGAATACTCTGAAACTGAAGAGATTTGTGGGGAGCCAAAGTAGCAACGTGTAGAGATCTCTTACTCAGTCTCTATATCAAAAAGAAAAACTTATCTAATAATCCTGCAAGTCAGAAACAATTTATTGACAGGGTAGGTTTTTTTCACTACTCTTTGTTTTTCCAGTGCTACATCCAAGGCAGTAATTAAATTTGGAAGGTAACAGGAGACTGCTTACCTGGGAAATTATTCCACTGCTTCATTGTCCAGGAATTCTTCTGGGTATTCAGGGAAATTTCAGGACCTCTTAATTCCTTCCTGTTATTTCCAGATTTATTTCTATGTATCACATTTTAAATCATTAATATCCCTAAATGGCATATACTTGAAGAAAAACCAAAACAAAACTAAAGCAAATCTTCATGGCCTAAGACATCTGTAAGCTTTTCCAGGATTTCTGTTACTTGGGAAGGTCTAATCACTTGTCCTTCATAAATTCCAATAGTTACAACTATGCATGCTGCAATTCTTTGTACTAAAAAGTCTGATGCTATTATGTTTAGGTAACATGGTAGCAGGAAAAATATCTTTGCCATTTAAAGGGAAGAATTCTAAAAATATGAATTGAAATATTGATCTTATTTTTATCATTCTTCTGGATTCTTCTGCTCTTTTGGCAAAACCTTTTTGATCTAAATATTCTCTGCTAGAGTTCCTATTGCAATGCTGAATCAAAACACTAATTTTTTTGTGTCTCAGTCTCCCCAGCTGTAGAAAAATTATATTTTGGCCATGGAACAGTGTTGGGAAATTAATTTTGTTTAGATTCACTGAGGGTCCTGGGGTCCCTGTTGACAATGGGTTTTGAAGGTAGAAAGTCTTCTTGTTGCTATTGAAACATCCAACTTACAAATATTTGTAAATAAATGAATGGAAATGCAAACTCACATAAGACCCTGATTGTTTTGTTCTAAGCAGCCAACTCAGAATGCCCCTAAGTTGTGGAAATTAATTATGAAACACAACCATATGTCGCTGTAATTACAAGAAAATAGATGAAAGCTGAGGAGACTGGCTGCATCCCATGCATGAATAAATCTCCTCATCAAAGATACCAGCCGTAATTCCTCCATGAGGGAATTCAATCCAGCCACACACCCATGGGCCCCCTCTCTGGTATCCCACTGTACTGCTATGCATTGGGGTACCATGAAACTAAATCCTCTGGAAAACTATTTACCATAATAAGCTGCTGAGACTTTAGATCAGAAGTGGAGGAGCGAGGGCTGCGTTTTCAGTCACAGCTGAAGCACTTACGCCTCCCTCTCTGCCTTTTAACAGTGACCACTAACTCTCATGCCCAAGTCACCTCTGAAACCTGAGGAGCAGCAGGGATTACTCCCAAGCTTGTTTTCCCCTGTCCCCACTGTCAGGCAGCAGGAGAGAGTAGGAGAGCACCATGTACATAGTGATGAACCTTCAAATTGGTCCTGAGGTGCTCAGGCTGAGCAGGAGCAGTTCAATGCCAGCTTGGCATGGAGATAGCCTCGTGGAGAACAGGGGCTGGCAGCTGCTCAAGCCATTGTTGCCAGGGGATCCTGGAATTTATTACTCATATCCTTTAGGTTTTCTGCAGTGAATATCAATGAAGAAATGTACACATCTGACTCAGCCATTGTATTCCAGGATTAGTTTATTGACTTCTGTGGAGTTACTACTCCTGTTCCCCACTGATGGGACTGGAACAGAGCTCTGTGAGGGTCTTGGTGAAGGTCACATAGAGGGGGACCATACCTGGAGCAACATGAAGATTTGCCACAGTGTGGTAGCTATATTCTTTTGACTGACTGTGCTGGGAGAGCAGCAAGGGTATGACCTTCAAAGTCCAAGACAACAAGAAAGCCTAATATCTAATTTTGACCTGACCAACAGTGTGTGTGAAACTCTTTCTGGCTTTTGTTTGATCTCTGGGAGATGATCCCTAATTATTGACCTTATGTCATCATCCTGCTCTCCCTAGGACACTGCTGCCAGTCTTCATCGGTTGGTGCTTTCAGTTAAGTGACTGGCAGGAAAAAAAGGATAGGAAGAAACCTGAGGCTGCATTGCTCACTGTCCTGGTTTCAGTTGTTTACACTTTTCAGCTTCCCATGCTCTGCCAGGTGCACAAGAAGCTGGGAGGGAATGCAGGCAGGACAGCTGATCCCAATTATCCATCAGTGCTATTCCATACCACCTGATGTCAAGCTCAGTATAGAAACTGGGGGAGTTGGCCAGGGGAGGGAGTGATTACTGCTTGGGGTCAGGCTGGGCATTGGGTGGTGAGCAATTGCATTGTGTATCACTTGTTTTGTATACTTTGTTGTTATTATTATTATTTTCTCTTTCTTTGCTGTCCTATTAAACTGTCTTTATCTCAACCCACGGGTTTTAGGGCTTGGTTGGTTTTTTTCCCTCCCTGATTCTCTCCCCCATTCCACTGGGGTAGGGGGAGGGGGAGCGAGTGGCTGTGTGGGGCTTGGTTGCCAATCAGGGTTAAACCACAACATTCACGACAGGCTCAATATTACAGTATCCTCTTCAGGACTGTCATCATACTGTATGGAGCCTTTATTATTAGAGATGATTCCCTGTGACACCATGTGATTTAAAAATTATTGCACAGACTCTAACATTGCTTTGCACACCCTCTGTGTGGCCATCCATCCATGAAAGAGCTCAATAAATGAATGCACAGCTAAACACAAAAGCATATACAAGTCTTACACCCAATAATTTTATTTTAAAAGCTGTGCACGAAGCTCAGCTCCCTTTTTACTACTTTTTCACACTGGTGGCTCTGCTGTTTTTTAAATTTACAGTAACTACTATAATGTGTGCTTTACTTACTAGACTAATGGTTAAATATTTATTCTCTTTTTTTTTTTAGGACTTTGGTGATAATTAAATGACTACTGTCAACCATCTTACAACTCCAACAATAGGCCAAACAGATGCAAAACTAAGTATGTCTAAGGAGCACAGACTCAAGGCCCAGAATTAAGTCTTCCAAGTGTAATAGAAAACATGGTGGGAACAAAGGGAAACTGCAGCCCTATTGTGCTTGACTAACAAAGGTTCAGCTAAGGAAATACTCGGTGTGAACATCAAAAAGCAGCAGCAGAATGTTTTCTTTTTTCTCAGGACTGCTTGCAAACTTCATTACAACCCATTTTTCCCTTTTTTATCCTCCCAGCCCCCAGGTGCCCCTTGTGGTAACCTTTGGTACTTTGTATCCTGGGAGCGGGATGTTTCCCGCTGTGTGTCAATAGCAATTTGGTTTCTCTTATGCCAAATTGAAGAATTCAGCTGACAAGTCCAATACCTGTGACTTAACTGTGTGACAAATGCAAGCTGACTTGAACAGTCGTTTCAAGTAACCTGTCAAGATATTGAAGCCAATTTGAAAATGAGAGGAAAAGCCATTAATGTCTATTAATGTACAACTAGCATTGACAAAGCGGTATGCTTTTAAACGGGGTAAAGGAAGGCATATGGCTGATGTGTTTGGAAATAGTTTGTGACGACTAGAGCAAGGTGAATATTGACTGCATAGACCTTGTTTTGTTGGTTTGGCGTTTTTTTGGTTTTATAAATTTGATATACAATAAGTATTTTATTTCTAGAAACATCACATGAAATTCACAACCCCAGAGAAAATCCTGTTCAGATTTACCAGCAGTCAGTTTTGATTTTTATGTTTAAACCTGTTGTTGAAATTCTTTAATTATAAGAATGATGGAGTTAGAGGTTGGGCATGGTATTACACAAACCCATCAGCTTAACTGTAGCCCACTGAAATGGTAAGTATTGCAAGACATTCCAGCATCATAAAATTTATCTCTGTCCTTAATTGGGGTGAAAAGTTGGAATTTTAAAATATTTTGCAGAACAGAAAAGCTGAAATATTTCTGATGGGAAACATCAGACAGATTTCTTGAAATGCAGCATTTCAGTGGTGTCAAACTGTGCCATGAATGTCAGGCAATTTCATCTAATAAGGTGAAAAACGTATTCCATCCTTTCCTGTCCTGCTCCGTTCTACTGTCAGTGCAATGAGAAAAAAGGGTGGCTGGAGATGAAACAAGACAATGAATTTTGATTTTGAATTATTCAGAAACTTTTTTCCATGGAAAATATCAAATGGGAGCTCTTCCAGGGAAACAGCACTTCTTTATACAGTGCCACCCCCTCGCCCATAGTTTAACAGCGGTGGATAAAATACATCGTGTCTTCCCTGGCTACTCATCCCTGCCAGAACTTTTCTCATCCTCGTCTCTCCTCCTGCCCTGTGACATTGGCTTATCCTGCGGATGAGGTCCACAGCTGCTTCTGGCATCGGTCATTGGAGCTGTGTTGGGGCTCTACTGGGATGGTCTCACCAGGACATGGCACTGCTGTGCCAGGCAGGCGGATCCACCTTTAAACAAAAGGGGGATTTTTCTACCCAAAGTGTTCACAGCCTAAATAGAGCTGAGGACTCTGTGTTAACCCATCTTGTGAACCTGATTAAATACATCTAGATGATATGTCTTTGAAAAGATAGAGCCATGTGGCCTGGGGTTATTGCTTTTTGCTGCACTCCTGCTTCAGGTGTGGGTTGTTTTGGGAGGGACATCTCATTCTTTCATAGAGGTTGTAGCTATGTCTGTGTCATCTTTGGACTGTGGTTGGGCAGCCTGATGGTGTCACATCTCTTCTCCTGGAGATTTCTATAGCTTTGGACAGGCTGCCAGAGCAGCTTGTGGGGTTGTCCTGGAGTCTGTGGCCAACAAAATAAGATGGTCACTTGAGCAGCCTAGGTCTAGCAAGTGAAAAGGTTCTAGTGCCAGTGGTGACCAGCATCTCCTTGTGGTAGTCTTGTCAGCCAACACAGGTACAGGGGGGAAGGCGGTCAGTTTTTTACTGAGAACGGATTTTAAAGTTATACAGAGAGCAAATAGGACCTGGTGGGATTTCAGTATGTGCTTTAGTGCCTGACTTGGATGCTAATGGGAGTTAACCTCAACGTGATACTGGAAAATTCTACCAGCTGCCACCCTGCACCTTCGGGAGCCAAATATGAAAAACATGAAAACACGATGCAGTTGACACAGACTCCCACTGGGCACAGCATGTTCCTGGCTTTGGAGGTAGATTCTCCATTCATTCTCCCACTTTGGTTCTTCTCTGCTAAAGATCTAAAAGATATTAAGTGGATTTATCTCTAGTTCTGTTTTCTCTGAATGTGTAGGCACGGACAGCACTTGGCTATGGAATTTGCAATGAGAGCTATTCAAGTGTTTTAATTGTAACATTAGTCGTGTGGAATTTGGAACATTGTCTTTTTAATGAATTGCATTCAAAACGACTAATTATTCTGACGGGGTGCTGTTTGTGTGTGTGCCTATCTGCCATGCAATGTACTGCTAACAAAGCACAACACTCGCATCTGGCCAAGATATTAATCATTCTTCAGTGAGAGAAAAAAAATCATTCTAATCGCTGTGCCATTCTACATGTCCCATTAATTAGCATTCGTTAAGCACCAGAGCATTTGTTAAGAGCCTGCTTGGAGCTGCACAGTACAGTGCTTGCAGACTGGGCACAGATACCTGTTGAGGCAAAGGCCATGCTGGGAGAAGTGGCCACCTGAAAGCAGGCTGGGGATGGAGGCTGGGGAGGGAAATTGAAGCTTCACTCCATAGACAAGACAAGGACAAAGAAGGGTTTTTGTAGGCTTGGTCAATTCTAGTTAGCTGAATATTTAAGTGTGGTTGAGGTAGGGATCCTCTTAGTGGGATAGTAGAGCACCTGGGACTTCTGACATGGTTGTTTTGGGGGAAGGAGCAGAAATCATCCTGTTCACACTCATACTGTGATATTTATCAAGTATTTGGGTCTGATGCAGGCTCCACATGTCCTAAGCCTCCACCTTGTGCTTTTGTGGTGGTGGAATAAATGGAAAGCACAGGGGCTGAATGGGGGCTGGATGGCTGCAATACTTGCTTTTGTCAACTCCAGTGCAGCTTTCCTCTCCCTGAGGGGTTTACAGGGCTGCAGCAGGGCAGGACACTTATTAGTGACAGGCACTGGAGAAAATAATTGAATTTCACTGATCTGATTGTACATAACTGCTGTTTATCAATCTTCCTGAAAGACCAGATGCTGGTGATGGTAAGGAAAAAACATTTTGGCTACACATAGCTGAGCAAATGTGATAATTTGAAAAATAAGGGGAGACCTGATCAGGAGGGACTGCAGTGCCAGTGGCTTACTTAGCTGTTATGATATTGCTATGTTTTAATCTGAAATTCAGAAGTAATAATGGGGATAATTTTTCTGCACTGAGGGCGAAGATCTATTTTTTATTCTTTCAAGAGCTGTTTCTGTGGCAGGGGATGGATTCCACCGACAGATGATTTAAAAACTCTGATCAAAATTGTGGTGAACCCTCTCACCTTCCCTGTTTTTTTGACAACTCTCCAGCTGAGCGAGGTGGCGGAATCATAGGGCAGAGACGGAGAGGTGCTGGTGACGCTGCTGCGACACTGCCCAGCTGCTGACCTGGACACAGATGGGCTTGGCCAGGTCACACACAGCTGTGGGATGTGTGGCCCCCACCCCAGGGATGGGCTTGGGGCACTCTTGGAGCAGGGTCATCTCTGGAGGGGATCAGCCAGAGAGTGATGTATGGTACAGCATAGCCTTTGGCTTTGGCTTTGAACCTGAGCCCCCGAATTAACAAGCTGGTGACTTAGTATGCTCTCTACACTAGCACCATGCTCCTTCAGTGCGTGGGCTGGCTCAAGAAGGAGGATATTAATATTAATATTAATGCAGCATTTATTTCTCTTGTGTTCTTGACATTCAAAAAAGTGAATGCATAATATACAGAGGTCAAGGTAGGGCAGTCCTGCCATTTCAAAGAGAACAGGAGACGAAGACAGAATCACTTTCTTCTGTGACTTCAACATCTCCATCAGGATATTTCTGACTTACCCTTTTTATCACTCCAGGTGGTTTCTAGGTATTGCTCTATGTATTTGTACACACACACATACACATAAACGTATATATATATATGCATATAGACTGCTGTAGCTCAGGACAGTATCTTGGTTGACTTGCAGTTCTACACTCACACACAGAGGAATACATCTTTCTTTTAGATACTTGATGAAGGAGCAACCACTAACAAAACCTTAAACCTGCCTGAAAGATCCTAAAATGATAAATCTCTTTTCTCCAGAGATATGAGATTTATTTTGGCCGAACAATTCTCCACACATTTGGGTTCCCAATGATCCATTTGTAGCTTATCAATTATTTTTTTTATTTCCACTCTCTGGAACTGTGGAATTCATTTCCTGCTGGAGAGGTTACTAGAATGATAATGCGCAGGTGGCTTGAGATATAGCATAAATATATTATGCTTTGGTATGTCTCATTTATTATGTAAATATGCATACGCTCTGTGCAGATGAAACAGCTTGATACCGCAGCAGGGTCATGCATTGGCTGGCAGTCATTTGCGAGGTTGTTCAATAATGCAAGTCAAGCAGTGACCGCAGAAGCTGTGGCTTTGAAGAGGGTGCCCTCCCCGCAGAAGCTGGAGGATCCGAGGCTGTTCTCATCATTTTGTTTTGATGGAATTTACCAGTGCTTACGAGCAGTGAATGAAATGCAAGGGAAAGGATGCAAGCACTCTATTATTGCAAGGGCTGTAATGGCGTTGTATGCCTGCTGTCCTTGGAAAGGCTTTTTATTTCCCAATTTTTCTATAGCGGCCCTCATCTGCTGACCTCAGAGTAGTAAGAGTACATTCAGGCACCACAATTCAGTGCCCAGATTAGTGTGGGGGCATTTGAATAGCTATCTGCTCACTAATTGCAGGACCTCTAAGTTGTTTTTGTTGGAAAGGTGGCTTTTCTCAGTTTCTGTTGGCTGTATTTTGGAAGGAAGATTCTCACTGTTATGGAAATTGAACCCAAAGAAATCCTAGCTCCAGCCAGAAGACTTTAAAGAACCAGTCTGTGTTATTTGTCCTGAGACCTTTGCTTCAGATGGGCTGCCTGCTGGTGCCTGTATCCTGCATCTGTGGTATCATGAAAGAGTCACTGTTATATCTAGGGGAGGGTATTGGACTGGATCGTGATTTTACAAGCAGGAAGCCTCAAAAAATGCATTAAGAAAGAAAAGGCAAAGAGAAATGCATTTTGTTTTGTGGTCCATGTACTTAATGATGTTGTGCCCAGGGGTGTAAGGGGAATTGGCCTGTACCCCTATCCTGAGTGATTCTCAGGTCCCACAGGAGCTCTGGCTTCGGGTGCTGGGAGGGGCTCCTGCTCTGGATACTGATACTGGGCTGTCAGTAGGTTTGATCTGTAAATAACCATGTTTGCAGGAAATATTTTATATCACCACGACAGTTGGTTTCCCAGTCTTTTTAGATAGGTGCAGCCATAAACCAGGGACTTCCATGAGAGTTACTCTTTGCACAGGGTTTGGCAGCGCTGCTGAGGGACTCACAGCTCGAAATGGCCCTCCTGCTTTGTCTTTTCTTTCCTTCTGTTTTGCATTCAGCAACACTCAACAAAAACAGCTGAGGCAAATCTGCCACTGCTGCTCACTTCACAACGATTTGCAAAACAGATCTAAGCCTGAACAGTTGTTACACAAATTGGGACTCAATGCACAAATGAAGACTAGAAAACAAACAAATAAAATGCAGCACATTGTTGCACTATGTGCTTCTCCACAAGACGGGCTCAAGGAGGTATATTTGTTTTTTCTTTCTGCAGAAAAGCATGCGTGTTGTTAGCCACTTTCCCTGTTGACAGAGCAGCGAAGCCTGGGAGAGGCTCGTTCTGCCATCAGATGAGCAGGAGCACTTCCCATTGCCATCATGAGTGGCAAAGTACATCCTACGAGAGTAGAGTTTGGCATCGTTATAACTAATTCCTGGAATTTTTTCCTCCACTTGCATTTGACAAGATTTTAGAGATTAGGCTATGTACATGCCTAAAGCTTTGAATGGGTCTATAAATAAATAAATATTCCACTGCAAAGAAAATACCTTCCAGACATCAAGAATTTCTAATACAGCAGGGGATGCTCTGAATACATGCAAGAAGGGGAGGAAGGGGCCATGTGATAAGCAGATGGGGGATTGTTATTACAATGGCCTTATCTCTCTTATACCATTAAAAAAAAAAAAGTTTCCAATGCGCTTCTCCTCTCTTGCATGCTGTGGAAACAGTCGTATCTGCCAGAACAAACACTGCGCAACCTAATGACCATTCACTTGAAAATACCACTATAAAAAATTCAGCACCTGTGAGCAGTTTATGAAGTCCTGGTATAGCCTGACCTAAAAATTTAAATCAAAATATTTTTTTGCCTATTCACTTTGACTGAAAAGCTGATGCACAGCTGTTGGTTTGGGAACTGGGTGATTTTTTAGCTCTTTTAGTTAATGACCGAAACCAAAAATAGTCAAATGATTATTTGAGTCAAATGACTCAAGCCATGAGCTCCCTCGGACAGCCTTGCTCTTGTTGAGGAAAAAATCTTTGCTCTTCCATGGACTGATTCAGCCAGAGTTGCTCTGGAGGATACTCCCAAGAAGTGTCAATCACAGCTTAAATCTGGCTTTCATTCTCAGCACCCTGACCTTGCAGCTGGACGATGGAAACACGAATTATTAGATGGTGCAGGTGGGAGAGGGAATGTACCAGTTCCTGGCAAATCACACCCAAACCCAGCGACACGTTTGCATGGTACAACAGCTTTTGTGGTTCCCTGTCTATAGGCAGAAACAACAGGTGATGCAGAGAAACAAGAGGGCTGCAAGCCGTAGTGCCGGGTGAGTCTGTACCGAAAAAGCCTGGCCTGGAAGAAACGGCGGTAACTGGTATGTCAGTGCATGAACCAAAAGCAGGAGTTATTCCCAGCTTCGTATGGGGCAAGTCTCAGTGTCTCAGCCCCTCTCTGTGCCTCAGCTTCCCAGTGTGCACAGTGCTTGCTGAGGTGGCTGATCAGTTTTTGTAGCTCTTCCCTTACTACTGTTGTACCTGCTTTTGGTCAGCTTCTCCTCTGTGAAGCACACTGCTTAAGTAAAACTGCAATTTCACTTGAATGCTCATGTTGAGATCTGGGAATTTGCTGGGGTAGGATAAAAACTGTTCTTTAAGTCCCCATGGATTAAACTGTCATTGAAATAACCAGTAGAAATAATGTAAAAGAAATTCCCTTGCCATCTGTGCCCTGCTCTTCTTGGGCTCATCTGGAAGCACTGAAATTCAGAAGAGAAACTTTCTTGTGATACTGTTGTTGCAGGTTTGTATAGGCAGAAGGTTTAGGCGGGCTGGTATATGGAAAGGTTATAATTTCCACTTTGGTTTTAGAATCATAGAATCATAGAATCATTAAGGTCGGAAAAGACCCTTAAGATCATCAAGTCCAACAGTAAGCCTAACACTGCCAACTCCACCAGTAAACCATGTCCCTAAGCACCCTGTCTACACATCTTTTAAATAAAAGCAATGGGAAAGGCATCTGAACATGGATTCTCAGTGAGTTTGTGCATTTTGAAAACGCCTGTGTTGGGAGAGGAGTGTGTACAAGTGCAATTTTCAAATGAAAACCAGAATTATTCATGAGTTTGTAATAATTACTCATGTCTCTCATCTAGAGCTAGTGCTTCTCTGGTGGCCTTCTTTCATCCATCTGCAGACAACAGTTGTAGCAGAAAGTGCTATTACTGTGTGCTAGCTTTCTATTAATAATGCATATATTAAAAGTGCTTTTTCTAAGGTCTGCATGTCTTTTCCATACAGTAGAAAAGAGACGACAAACATAATTTATGCCTGTTCTTGTAGATCTTTGCTTTTTGTCCCATGGCAGAAAATTGTCCATGCTTCCCGTGCCTCTCCCTACCCCCAGAGCCTGATGGACGTGGGGAGGATGGGTGCCTTTTTGGCTGCCACTAGTCTCAAAGGGTCACTCAACACTTGTGTGGGACAGGTGGGAGTATCGGAGGGGATGGATGGGATTTCAGTATTTTAACTGTACACAGCACAGAAGAAAACATCTTATGGAGCCAGCAGGCTAGCATTCCACTGGGCCCTGCCACTACCAGCAGTGGTTGGTATTGAAGGAGTGAATAGTAAAACAATGAATGCACTTTAGTCATTGCTGGTGGTCCCACTGGTGTCGATGTATTTTTCTGCTGATTTCAGAGCACCCCTGCAGTGTAGAATCTCTCTGCTATCAGATTAGCTTTTGTGATCCAGCTGATTTGGAAAAAAAGATTTTGTTGCTACAGAAAATTACAACTTTTGGGAAAAATATCAAACCCTCAAATATTTCAAATCAAAATGGTACATTTCCACAGCTAACAAGCTAGGGTGATAAACCTCAGGCCCTGTCTCAGGAATGGGATAGACACCATTTTCTGAAAAGGCAGCCCTTTCTCTTCCTTTCCTGGGGAGATGTACGGTATCAGGGGTATCAGGATTGCAATAGGTCCAGATTTTAACTTCCATATGGCACAGCAGTATCACCACGGTGATTGAGAGAGGCTAATGAAGACTGGAAGAGAGCAAATGCCATTCCTACCTTCAAGAAGGGCAAGAAGAAAGGTCCAGGGCACTACAGTCAACCTCATCTTAGTCCTTACAAAGGTGAAGGAGAAAATGCTCCTGGAAATTATTTTGAAACATGTTAAGGACAAGAAGGTTATCAGGAGTAGTCAGCATGAGTTTACAAAAGGAAAATCATGCGTGACCAACCCTTCTATGATGAGAAGTCTAGCCTGATGGATGAGGAGAGAGCAGTCAATACTGTTTACCTTGACTTTGGTAAGGCCTTTGACAGTATCTCCCCTAACATCCTCATAGACATGTTGACAAAGTGCAGATTAGACAAGTGGGGAGTGAGGCAGATTGAAATCTGGCTGAAAGACTGTGCCCAGAGAGTAGTGATCAGCCACACAAAGTTCAGTTGGTCACCAGTCACGAGTGGTGGACCCCAGGGCTCAATACTGGTGCAAGTACTATATAACATCTTTATCAATGTATCTGGTAAATGGGACAGAGTTTACCCTCAGCAACTTTGCAGATGACACAAAACTAAGGGGACACACCAAATTGTTGTGGAGCCATCCAGAGGGACCTCAACAGGCTGAAGAACTGCATAGAGAGGAACCTCGTGATGTTCAACAAGGGGAAACAACAAGTCTTCCACCTGGGGAGGAACAACCCCATGCACCAGTACATGTTGGGGGCTGACCAGCTGGAAAGCACCTCTGCAGAAAAGGACCTGGTAGACAACAAGCTGACCATGACCCAGCAATGCACCATTGTGGCAAAGCCCAACAGCCTCCTGGACTGCATTAAGAGGAGTGTTGCCAGCAGGTCGAGGAGGACACCCTTCCCCTCTGCTCAGCACTGGTGAGGACACATCAGGAGTGCTGGATCCAGTTCTGGGCTTCCCAGTACAAAGGAGACATGGACATACTGGAGTGAGTCCAGCCCAGGACCAAGAAAATGATGAAGAGACTGGAGTACCTCTTCTATGAGGAAAGGCTGAAAGAGCTGGGACTGTTCAGCCTAGAGAAGAGAAGGCTCCAAGGGGGAAATCTCATCAGTGTGCATAAATACCTGATGGGAGGAAGAGAAGAGGGAACCAGACCCTTCTCAGTAGAGCACACTGACAGAACAAGAGGCACTGGGCAGAAACTGGGGGGGGGGGAGGGGGGAAAAAAAGAAAATTTAATCTGAACACATGAAAACACTTATTTCCTGTAAGGGTGATCAAACATTGGCACAAGGCTGCCCAGAAAGGTTCATCAAAGTCTTCATCCTTGGAGATATCCAAAACCCAACTGGACCTGGGAAACCTGCTCTAGCTGGCTCTCCTTGAGCTGGGGAGCTTGACTAGATGATCTCAGGAGATCTCTGCCAACCTCAACAGTTCAGTGATTCCGTGATATTTTAATTGTGAACATTTGCTTGCATCTGATAAATAAAAAATACTTTCAGGGAAATGATTACTTTAAGCAAAAAACTTGAAATACAAATAGGAAAGAAGCCCTTAATGTAGCCCAAATATATTGGTCCAACATTCACCAGTGATGAGACCTGCCAGTTTTTAATTTTTTTTTTAAATCACCACCTGGTAGATAGCAGAGATTGTCATCTGAAAGCAGTGGCTTTCAAATGGGTTTTCTGTGTTGTTTACACTATGATGAATGGAAGCCTGACATACCTGTACATGCAAGAAAATGTGTTCCCCAGATAAAATGTCTGTCTTAGTTATTTTCTGAAAGCAGCACAGGGCAGATAAGTATATGCAAAGCTTAAGAGGCAAAGGAATTTTTCTGATTATTTGTCAAGCACCACCTTGTTTCTAACACATTATAAATGAATAAACCTGTCAGTGAGCTGAGATAAATTGCCTGAAGTTCCTGGGAACTTATTACTGGCAACCCTTGCTTCAGAGATCTGACCCACCCTTGTTAAAGTTCTCTTGTTCATCCGTGGCGTGCAGTGCTCAGGTCCTTCCTGGATGGCTCCTCTGTGTATTGCAGCGTTAAGCTCAGAGTTGGATGCCACATTTCTCTCTCTCTCTAGCTTGCATATGAGAAATGTAAAACTATAAAAAGACAGTAGTTTATAGATTGACTTTATAGTTTCTATCTACATGAGCTGTCTTTTCCTTTTTCCCCCTTACTGCAGTCTATGTTTATAATATGCTTTGGATCATCAGCAGTCACATCTTTTATTTTTCAGTATCAGTTGTTCCATCACCCAGCCAGGGAGTCACTGAAGCAGTTGTTCTTTGTTTGCTTGGGTTTTTTTCCCCTGCAGTTATTTACATAGCCAACTATAGTGACAACCAAGGCACTATTTCTTAAGCCCTAGTCTTGCTAGAGTAATTATTGGAGGAACATTGGCACCCTCCCCTGTTGTTTCCATTGAAATCTAGGGCATGATGTGTGGGCATAAGAAAACTCTTGTGTTTACGAGATTGTAGAAGACGAGTCTCACATTTTCAGTTCTGTGGGACTGACTCATGTATCTACAAAAGCCTCATACTGCCCAGAATGAAGCAGCAGAAACAATGCAAGTCACTGGAGATTAAGAGCAGGATATTTGGAAGTGTGCAAGTCTTATTTTCAAAGGTGACAGTTCAGCATTCAACTCTCATTATCACTCAGCCTCAGTTAGCCTTGGAGATGTTTAGATCACCTTTGAAAATGGACCATAGGCACTGAAAGAACAGATATGTTGTTGAAAATATTGCCTTTGGTGTTTGGAAAAAAGACCCCCTATATTTACCTTCAAGGTGTGCAAGTCAGCCAAGCCAGTGCACACATAAATGCCTTTACAGGAAAGCAGATTCAGTGCTGTTGTGCTTACTGCTCCAGTGCAAGTTAATTTTCTTAATTGTATCCATAGATATGTTCTGAAGATGAAACTCAGGCATCTCTGGTTTTGAAAAGTTGTCCCGACTCATCACAGTATGAGAAGTCTCTCAAGTTGCCTCCTTTTAAAAAACTAAACTATATTTTAAACCAATTAACCTTCCTTCTCATGTCTCAAAAAGACCTTATTCAGATGCTGTTTCAAAATCCATCCCACTGTTTCATGCCTGCTTTCACCTTTAAACATCATATTTCTGCTTTCAAACTGTTACATACATAATCTTCATGAAAACTGCAAGGTACCTTGCATTTGAGGGGCAGCAGAGCCAGCTGGTGCATCTCGCAAATAGCATCTATACACCTACATCTGTTTGATGATAGTTTGTACCACATATGCATAAAAATATGCACAACTTGTTTCTCTGTTATTGATAAGAAGGCAAAATCAGCTCTGAACAGTTCAGCAAAATTAAATAACTATTATTTGTTAAGTATATTGGAAAAGGGAGACTTTCAGACAGTGTGAAGGACATTCATGTGTCTGAATCAGGTTGAAAGTCAATGAGAGTTGAAGGCTGACTTTCTCTGCAAACCCTCCGGTCACAACTCCCTGTGCTGAAAGCTGTTCTGGACCTTGCTTGTATGAATATCCTCAGAATGCTATTTGGTGAGAGGTGGTGAGGCCTGCATCTTGGTGAGACCTGGGCAGTTGAGTTCCTCCCCACGGTCCCTCTGGGAGTTATGTCTGTTTGCCTCTCTGACAGCGAACAGGTTGCATCAGTAAATGTCTGAATAGGTAAAGCCACTCGTGCCTCCATCCAAATAGGCATGTAGGGTTTGAATATGTCCCCCTGCTCCATGCTGTGGGGCACTTCACTCCAGGAATGGCCTGCTGGTGGCCGTGAGAGGAGAAGCCTGGTCTGTATGGGGCAGACCTGCTGTTTTGTCCTTGTGGTGCAGACCAGGATGTGAATATGGGATAGGGAGAGGGCTCTGACCTGGAGTGACGGATGACAACGACTGTCTTCACCTTCTCTTTGGGGGCTTGGAGGGTATCAGGGAGCAGCAGGTTGTACAGTGAAGTGGTTGCTCTTCCTGGGCCCTCTGTTCCAAATAAAAGCGGACAAGCAAATACCTGGTATCTCTCTAACACCAAGTCACCTGAAAGGACTGACCCATCCAATTGATTTCCTATGATGAATCCTACTGTTTCCATAGAGATCCTCAATTTTACATCTTGATGATGCCAAAGGAATTGGAAATAGCTGGGTTGTATTGTTGTGCATTTCAGGCTTTTCATCACTTAGTAAAACTGGATGTCACTCTTGACATGTTTGTATTGCAAGGGGAGAATCTCAGTAGTGAATTTCTCATCGCCTGGCTGGGACAGGGCAGTTTCCAGGACACTGATCCTTGTGATGAAGCAGCTTGTGTCTCTCACCCCAGAAAGCTCTGCAATTTGTTAGTTTGGAAAACTGGGACCTTAGCAACCACTCTGAGTGCCCCACAGCTTGAAACTGCCTGCTTCTGTAGATACAACACCTCATGGTGACGTTTCATGTGATGCTGCTGCCTGACTCTTTCCACCATGCTGCACGGACACACTGCTGCTCCACTTTGGGTGGCATCTTCTGGAGAAGACTGGTTATGAAACACCCTTTTGCCCCATGGCTGGCAAGTGAGGACATTTGCTGGCCCCAGCCAGGTTCTTCCAGCTGCCTAGGGCTTGGGTGCTCAGTGGGGTTGACTGACAATGTCACTGACTAACACTAATATCTGCATTGGCGTAGTCAAGGTCTCAGTGAGGTAAACTCTTGTGGTTGTCCAGAAATGCTGGGAAGGAGCTAACCTAGCTGGAAAGTGAAAGACACTTCTGCAACTGGAACTGCTACCAAACAGCTGTCTAGACCCCTGGGAAAAATCACATAAGATGACAAACTTGTCCTTTATGAATAAATGCCAGATGACAGCTAGATAGTGAGACAGAAGCTTGTTTAATTCGCTGTTCATGTTTCCTCTTGAAAGTGACAGCAACTTCTTCTTTCTCTGGCATAAAACAACCATGAACTGAAGGCTAAAGTATCTGATCAAATGTCTTTGTTCATTTTCCCTGGTTTAGGGCCAATACTAACCTTGAAACACTCAGATTTAACTAATCAGAGGTGCTGCATATGGAGTGGGAGAACGGGAACTGGAACAATCCTAATCCTGAGCCAGCTGCCAGCCAGATCCTCACCTCTGTGAGGCTTCCACACCTGAACATGAGAATCCTTCCTCCTTGATCTCTCTACTCTTACTTGCCAGCACCAGGAGAGGGGATGTCTCTGTGTGCCCAGAGAACCAGGACTGGGTCTGGCAGGAGGCAGATTAGCTTTTCCTCCCAAGGTAGCTCCCAAGGCCATGGAGATGGAAGCAAAATTCTGCAGACATGGGTTTTAGACCAAGCATAAGACCAGAAGTCCTCACAGCTATTGCAAATGCTTGGGAA
>VZTL01055736.1:7614-26166 GCA_013400535.1 Scopus umbretta | reverse complement strand
GAAGGTCAGGCAGATAAATATTTTCTTGAGTAACTAACAAAATCATTCGGGGTACGAAGTTTGGTGACCTTTACAGATTTTAATTACCCAAACATGTTCCAGGAGAGAAAGGCAAATCAACTGTCCAGAAAACTCGGGGGATGAAGTGTTGTCCATTTGCTTTTTAATCTGTATATTCTAAGAGTGAAGAAAGGTATTAGAGAGGAAGCTTTTTCTGATGCAATTCTAACTGCAGGGGAGGAACTGGCTCACACAGAAATTAACTTGAGTAAGGATGACTGACACGACAGAGCTTAGAGTCAAGGAGAAGGAAGAGCAATAAAACAGAAACCATTAATCCATTCAAGAAAGTGGACTTCAGAGAAGTCAGAGACTTTGTAGGACTGATCTCCCAGGAAACTGATTCAGAGGAGTGGAAAGGATTCTTAAGGAAATGGTATTATGAACATGTCAGCAAATTATCTCATTGTGAAAGGAATAGAAAAATGGTGTAGAAAAGACCAAGATGGCTACATTGTGAGTTCTTTTCACAGACCTCAAACACAAGGAGAGAGTGTACAGAAGTTGGAAACTAAATCAGGTAATTCACAGAAACACAGCACAAGCATGTAGTGACAAAATCGGAGAGGCCAAGGCATAAAGTGAATGCAGTTCACATGGGGCAGCAAGAGTAACTAATGCAGAAGAATACAGGCAGGAAAAGATTGCTTGGTTCTCTGTGCTGCCACAGATGTCCACTCTGAAAGACTACACAGAGCATTGGTTCAGTGCACCAACCTTAAGCCATTAAACTCTACCTGAAATGCTATAAAAAATCTAGATCGTCTTGCCAAAAACTCACAGTTATTTCTGTGCCGCAGGAAGAGGGCAGAAGAGGATCAAGCATATTGCCTCTGCCCCAGAACCCTGCAACAGCACAAAATGTCTCATAACCCCCAGAACATTGTACAAAAATGCTTCATGCTGTTCAGAGTAGTGGAGAGATGGTCCTGGCCAGTCTGATTTCTCAGAGGGAAATTCCCCTTCCAACTCCAAATCTGGCAGTGGGTGGTAGGCAGCAAGGGTGGTACTTGCTACATGAGTAGCAGAAGGAAGACCACGGAACAGAATGGGAAAGCTGTAGACAGGGGACATTTGGGGAAGACCATTGATACACTGGAAGACTGGAAAAGGAGAAAACATAGTAGGGGTTCCTATGAGGTAGCGTGCAAAGTTGTTTGGATTGGTGTACTTGGGCAGTAGTTGTCAGTGGTCACTAATGGCATGGGAGGCCATTGCATGGCAGGTTTTGCAGCAGTCTGTCCTGGGATCTGGCACTAGTATTTTCATTACTGACTTGGATATTAAATAAGCAATGGGCTAACCACATTTGCAGGTCACTCCAGTTTGGGAAGACCTGTCAATAGTGAAGGACTGAAAATGAACTCTACATGATGGCTACGAAACTGAGAAATAGCATTTAAAAATATTTAATTCAGTAAGAGTGAAGATAAAGTGCTATGTAGGGATCGCATAGACACAGGGCAGGGAACAGGTTGATAGATGGTAGCTCTCTAAGAGCAGACTTCATTGTTGTAGTAGGTCATTAGATGAGCCACTCTGCTAACAGTGAATGCCATCCAGGGGTTGGACAGGAGCAGAGTCTGCAGGATAGGGGTAGTGTTCCTTCCTCTCCACCTCAGCAGGAGTTAATTAAAGGGAATTCAGAAAGCTGAAATCTCATTAACCAGAAATACAGAAAGGAGGGTTTGTGAAGAAAAATTTGGATTAACTGTGACTGTTCAGACCCACAGGAGAAAAAAACTTGAAATAATATCTAGAAAATAATAGACATAAACATAATATTCTTTTAAATGTTTCAGAATTTTAAAGTCCTTTATAAAAGGCCTGTCAACATCAATGGGAATTGTTTTCTCAACTCCAATTTTTTTTTTTTTTAACTTTTAACAGGTAAATTAGACCTGTCTGATTGAGAGCGCTTTTGAAAAGCTTGAGAGGAAGATTTTGATTCATCTCCTTTGAAAGTCAATCAGGAGAGAATAAGACGTTTTTTCAAAAACAAGCCTTCTGCAAGAAGATGTGAAGCTGTGAGGGGAAAGGAGAACTTACTCATGTCTGTGCAGCTATCGTGAAGTCACCAGAATCTATTTGCATCAAAACTGAATCTAACCTGCATGTCTCGAAGTCCAAGTCAAGACTTGGGATCAGGTCCACAGAGGGATGTAGATGCTCTTGTCTCCCCTGCCTCATGGCTCGGGTCCTGATTACACGCTTGGCTCCCTAGTGTGCCATCTGGGACTTGCTGCAGCCAGCATGCTGAGCAGTGACCTGCACAAACCAGCTAGTGAGAAATGCTTTAAAGAGCAGCATGTCATGCATTTTGCTTCTTTTGGAGGTTAGGCTCTTAACCCAGGCTGTTGTTCCTTTCAACAACGTAGCAAGAGGTCACCCTCCTCTTTTATCACACAGGCTAAAAAAGAGCAAGAGGTTGCGGTCATCACAATAACCTTTTGTCCCCTAATTCAGCAGCTAAAGCACTTCTCAGGACACAGGTTGCTCAAGGCTCTCGCAAGACGGTACCCTGGTGACAGAGCTACTGGTGAGGCTGGGCACTCCTCTGTTTGCTGGGTCACACACACACAAAAAGCCTTCAAGAGTCATTGTGTTAAGAAGGACCATGATGCTTTAGTCAGGTGCATGGGCTCCTCATGTGGGAAGACAGAGACAGGGACTTAGCCCAGCTCTTAGGCTTGCTTATACATTATACATGATGTCCGCACTGGATAAAATTATTCATTAGCTCCTAGGAAGGGCCTGAAACCAACCTGCACAGCTCTGTGGGGATGGCAGCCATTCTGGCCATTTGCAGAAGAAGGGATTTAGGGGTCTCAAAGACTTTATCTGCCTAAAAAAATGATGTGGGGAGGAACTTTATCCATTCTCTACATGACTGTGGACTGTGTCCTCACCTTTGGATGTCATGGATGATCCCATTCAGTGCAAGAATTTCAAGAGAAAAAAAGAGTAAGCAGTCTTCACAACACGTTCTGCTTCACCAAGCAAATCTTCGATATTATCCATGCATAGACTGCAGAACAATCCTTTCAGTCAAAATAGTAATTAAAAAAATACAGCTGTGTATGAAGTTATTCCTACCTGTTGATATTTATGCACAATGAATGCTTGACCAAAGTTTCAAAAAATAAAGAAAAAATAATTGCATATCAACTGGTTTGGGTGACATCCATCCCTTTGGCCCCTGCCCAATACACTGAAGTAGCATTCATGACTCTCCTAGGGGTTTTGTTTTCAAGACTTATCCCATAAATGGTGTTTTATGTCATGAGGCACTGAGGCCGTCAGAGAGGTAAATAAATGTCATGTCTATTAGTGAGTGCCAACAGCAACTCGATCGCAACAAAGCCTCAGTTGTTGAATGTTTTTATGAATACCAATGTTATTCATTTTGCTCCTGGAATTCTGGAATCTCTTCTGTTTTGTTTATGCACATGCACGCACATTATACATAATATATAAGAAAGCATGAAGAGAAGAAATCTGGAATATTTCCCTCTGCAGTGTGATGGAGTTCAGTTTACTCAATGGTCATATGACCCACTTGCATGTGAAGTCCTAGCACTCCTCATTTTTGAGTAGGATGCCTGTGAGAAGTTATCACGAGATGAATGAATAGAGCATGTTCATATAGTAGCATTTTAAATCCATAGATATAGTCAACTATAAAAGAGAGAATCTAGCATAGAATTGGAAGCATAATCAAATTTTTTATTCCTTTTTTCATTTTTCTTCCTTTTCCTTGTTCTCTTTTACAGGAAGTTGTCTTCATTATAAAGCTTCAGTGTTCCACACTGGCTGAGACAGTTCCGAGTCCTCACCTAAATTTATGTTTTAGGAACTGCAAATATTCTGGTCATTGAACTCCAGAGCTTCAATTCCATGTTTTGGGCATTCTCTGCTGGTGCAGAAAGAGTGTCCTAGATTTTTTTGCAGTTCTTGATCACAAATGCATATTTCTTACATTATGAACTGGAAATTCAGGTGTTCAAGGAGTTTATCATCAATGATGCAAAATATTTGAGAGCATTTTGTTGCCCTTCGTGTGTCTGCAGCCTTTTTCTTTTGTATTTTGATGACAGTTTTGTCTCATGTTCAGAGCAATACCTCCTCCTGAAACCAATGAATCCTTTCATTGTGAGTAAGGCAGGCCCATGGAGGACCTTATCCAGTAACACGAGTTTCTTTTTGGCTGGTTTCATGATTTGCGTTTCCATACGTTCATGCTTACAGGGAAGACTTGCTAATGTGATTTTATGCAACCTACCCGGCTTTCTCCTGTGTCTTGACAGGCAGCCCCTACAGCCCTTTGTTGTGCCCAGCTTCACTGCAGTACTTTGGGGTCTATTGGACTGCCTCCATTAGAAAAGTCACGTCTGACTTTGCATTCAAAGACTCATATTTGTTTATTAAAATGTAGCACTCAAGTCAATATTCTGTAAGCACGGCAACCCAGCCAGGATTTTCTTGTAAACTATTGGCATTATGTTCAATAGCATGATCCTGACAACAGATTTATTGCAACATTTAACACTGTCAGGTAACATCTCTCCTTCAGGTCAAATCCTGATCCATTTTAGTGCAATTAAACTGTGCAGTCTAAAGGGCAAAATTTGCCCTTAGACAAGTATATTTCACTCTGTTGGCCCCTTGTACCTTTTTCTTGAGGCTCAGCAGAGTTTGCACAGACATTTGCTTTCCCATTCACCTGGCTTACTGCCCGTATTTGCTGTTCCGTTCAACCATGTATAGACGTGTCGGGCTGCTCCCAGCATTGTGGGGTTTCTATACATTGTAGAAGGAAGTCATGGACACTTCTTCCATTGTATGACAACCAGACACACAACCCCACAACTAATATTTGGCTCTGTTTGGTTAAGATGAATGGCATCTTTAAAAGTTCCATCATGTACAGTAATCATTATAATCATGTGGACAGCCCCTTCCTTAGCTTCTTTAGTCATGACTTTTGCCCTTTTTTCTTGATTGATAAGTGACAGCTTTGCATTCTGGACCTTGAAATATATATTTACAGTAGTCTAAGAAATTTGTCCTTAATCAAAGGAGGCTTGACTTGCCAGCACATCTTTAGAATATTATTGAGTAACTCATTAAAATGTTAATAGCTTCTGTCAGGATTTATTGATCCTGATGTCAGCTTTTCTCAGAATAAGAAATAAAGCTGATTTTTATCTTATCTTCAGACCATGCTGAGTGATCAGTACTTAAACAGAACAATGAGAAGTGCTTGAGTAGAATAATCAGCATCTAACACATATATCAGTTCTGAATACAGACAGAGCCCTCCAGATAGATAAGTGTATTTTATGTGGTGTATGAAATAATATGAAAAATAAGGAAAATGAAGAAGACACTTTATCGGGATGATTTTGGCAAATAATCTTTTCTGCTGAAGCAAATAGAGGGAATAGAGTCATGTCAAATATTTTCGCTTGGATTAAAATAATTTTTTTAAACAGCTTAGCAAAATAAAAGTACGAGTGCCCTTGTTGTTCATTGCATCCTAAGTTATACAAGCTAAATAATGACCAAATTCCATTCCATTGAATTTCTATAAGACAAACATTTGATACAGAATATTTTCAGCTATTGTCACATTGTTCTGGTTATGTGTGGAACTGAACAAAAGACTGTCTGACCTAGTGAAGGAGAGGGAGAGAAGGGTATTTGTTTTTCAAAGGCAGCTGCTAATCTCAGAATCTTTCCCACCATGAGCAATGTTGTCCAACAAGAGTAAAACAGCAAATCCCATGCTGACCCTGGCAGAGGCAGGACTGTCAAGTGTCAAGATGAATGAAAGAAATAAGAGAGAAGAATCTGTCTTTTATATCTTGCTTTAAAATGATTAAGCTGACCTTCATGAGGACACTTCTTTTGAGTACGTCGACAAGTATTTTACAGCATGTTCAGGACTTTTAACAGATGGGTACGATGTTGTGATGCTTTGCTAATTCAAAAGGACCCTGAAGACAGCATATAGAAATCTATCCCTTAAAGGTTTGTTTAAGTAGCAGCCTACAAAGCAATTCCCTCTGAGCCCGGTGTGTAAGAACCACTGTGTCCCGTGTAAATATGCTGTCACCTTGTACCTGGAAGGTGACAGGCATTTACTGGCAAAAGGATTGGGGCATTGCAAATGGGCTAAAATGTTACCTGGCTGTATTTAACCTGCAGTGTGGTCAGCCTGTGAAAAGGCTACAATAATGTCGGTGTCTGCAACAAAAAAGGTTTAGCCTTCTGATACAAGAGATTCTTTTAAATCCTGTGCTCGTATAACCTAGAATTCAAAAAAGCCAGTGGATTATTTAGTAGTGTATTTATAAGACAAGGGCAAGAGCAACTGCCAAGAGGGTGATGAATGCCATGGAACTTAAAAAAAAATAATAGTTTTGGGACATCCTGAGAGAAGCTTCTTTCTAAATCAGAATGCCTTGTCTGGATATTAAGTAGAGTCTACAGTAAGGAGAATTTATAGGAGCTACAGTCCTGAGTGATATTGTTATGGACTTGGTCAACTTACCTTTTCATCAGATTAGTCAACATAATAGGACTATGAAATCTGACAAAACCACCAGATGTCATCACATGCTTAGTGAATTTTAATCTGGCATTTACAGTATTTAAGAATATAATGTGAAAAATACTAAATGATGCCTAGTTTATGTGACTTGCAGTTCTGATTTTCATTAACACTTTTCTTGTGACAGTTGCCAATAAATCCTGGAATTACTTGCCTTTAAAAGAACGAAGGCAACAGCTGTGAGGATGCAGACAAGAAACATTATTAGGTATATGGTAAATAGCATGCACTTCTGAAACCTGGTTGAATCCTTAATGTAGCATATTAATTGTTTGTGCATAAAGTACAATCTTAATACCATTTGTCCAGAGTGACACTTAGGCATTAAGGTCTTCAATGTGCAAACACTTAAGCTTATGGGTAATTTTACATTTATGTGTAATCCTGTCTGATATGCAATATAAAGTTGCGTACATATGTAAGCGACTTTAGGATCAAGGTCAGGGTTTATAGAGTGATTTGAGATTCCTCAGGATCAAAATGCCATCTAAATGTAAAGATACTGTTTGTTAGGCATTAGTATTTTACAGACAGTAAATTTAATGGGCCTGATTTTCATTTACCTTTACAGTCAGATGAGGAATCTATTTTGGAAAAGTCACTACTGTGGGGGAAGAAAAACAATAGCCAGGAAATTGCTAATGTTAATGTGATGTAAAGTCAAGCAACCATTTCGAATCTCGTTTAAACTTTGATTCAGGAAGGGACTGAAACATGCGCTTAATTTTAATCATGTCAGCAGTCCCAGCAGTCAGTAAGACCACTTAAAATTAGGCGTATTCTGCCTGCATGGAGGACTCAGTCAACAGAGTACAAAATACATTACCATTTCTCGTCCAAATTGCCTGTGCCCAGTTCTTAATGGATGGATGGTCTTCTCCCAAAACACAATGACAGAATTGATATTTAATGGAGCAGAAAAACTTCTCTGCTGAACTGAGTCAAATGAGATTTCACTGAGGGGAGAGAGACTCTCATCCTTTGAGAGGCATATATTTTAGAGACACTAAGACGGAAGATCAGGTAAAATTCCTAACATAGGTGTTCTGAGTAATCAAGAGTAGCACTTTTGATGGCTCATACTGGGTACCCATGCTCCTAACTTAACTGTCTAGGCTAAACACCTAAAGGAAAAGGGCATGAACATTTTCCAGAGAGGTTTATCTGTCTTCTGCTACACCCCAGGGCAACTTGTTTTGTCATGTAATTCACCTGTGCCAGCAATAAATAATTGCATCAAAGAATTCACCACAACCGTGCAAAGCCAAAGGCTCCTTCGGAACCACCTTCCTTTCAATGGCGCTATTCAAATTATCTGTATTACTCTTCATTTTAAGAATTAACCTCTCAAGGGAGCTACTTTGAATGTCTACTTAAAACAATATGCCCTTGTGCACTGAATTTAAAAATAAAGTGTACATTCTGGCTTTTTATAGCACATATGTATAAATAAGACACCGTCACAGTAGATAATTTGCACTGTCATTTTTAAATGCTGAGTGATCTAGAATTTGGTGGGGTTTGGGTTTTTTTCACACAGAGATCAGAAAGAGCAATTTATGCTGTTTATAAAGTAACAATGTGCAAATTAATGCTCTGCATAAACATTCATATGTGTATTTATATAGGTGTGTATGTGTGGAGATATTTTTATATATTGTGAATATGTGTTTATCCTTGTATCTTTAAAAGGGTTGCTCACAACAGAAAAGGATTACACAATTCTTCAGGTATCTGAATTCTTTTGAAGAGACCATTAAAATAGATTTGCTTCTGACACTCAGGGACTTAAAGAACTGTTAGTGTGTTTTGGAGAAAAAAAGCAAAAAAAAAACCAACTTTTTTTTTTTTTGCTTAAAATTGGCAAGATGTATTTATTTAGCTTATACATATGTTCTCCCAATAGGCAACTAGGTATTGTATGTGATTGTGGGTAAAACAGGGGACTGGGAAACAAGAGTGTTTTTTGAATTTTGTAAGCATCTTCCTGCAAGATCTGGGACAATTTTGTAGGTTTTAAGATCGGAAGGGATTATTACAATTTTCTCTTCTCTTTCCCAGAGATCCCCCTGAATCTCTGGTGTGATCCAGGCCACAGAATGCCACCCATGGGACTTGTGTGTGTTTAGCCTCATGGGAGTGGTATGAAATTTGAAGAGCTAGAAATAAGACTTGCGGTTTTTAACTCAATGTGCTATGTATGTATACATCCAAGTTAATGTTACAGGCCTCAAGTTAAGGGAAATTTATCATATGCCTTAGTAAAAATTGTCTTATTCCTAGGTTGAACTCTACATCACGCAGCCAGATACCATGTGCCTTCAGTATGACAGACAAGGAACCTCCCTGGGATGATACTTTGTCACAGCACTTTTCCAACAGAGAAATGGGGAAACTAAGGCACCCAGGTTCAGTTATTATTCCTAGCCTTGGATCTGCTGCATGTTTTTGACCCCAGCCTGATGCTTTTTTTCTCAGTAATGACTTTCAAAACCATGGGTAAAATTTCCTGTAATTGTAGGAAACATATTCAATTTAAAATTAACAGTCTAAAAAACATATCATGCATGAATGCAGGACTACTTTAGACCACGTTATTTTCCGCTGTGCCCAAGCTTTTATATCACTCTCTTAATTCACTCTCTTAATTCATAGTTTACAATAGCTTCTAAAAGATCTGGTTAGGAGCAGTTACAATGTTTCTTCAGGATGTTATCAGTGTCGGAGGTTGGTCCAGTGTGCTTACCAGGACTGCAGAAGTTTCTACCCTTGACAGCTCCCAAGGTCAGGAAGGCCCATGGAAACAGACTGAAAAGCTCCACAGTTTAAATGCTAAATAAATCTCTACCTTCTCTTAGTAATTTACCTATCTTGATCCTTATGAGAATACATATACAAATCTGACTACTGTAAGGCTTAAGCAACAGCTTGTGGCTTAAGCAACAATACAAAAAAATGCTGCTTATAAATATTCAGCTGACCGTGGCATAGCCCATGCAGCTCGGTAATCATTCACTCCTTAAACTCAACTTCAGAGCCAGCAAATAATTTTATAAGAGATCTTAAAAATGTTGTACCAGAAAAGACTGTGAGCATTGAAATTTCATGGAACATAATTAGGGATGTGAAAATATTCCCCAATAAAAATATTGCAAGAATGTTTTTTATTTCATCTTCTTTAGCTAAAATTTGCTTCCAAAGATTCCACTTTCCATCTAATCCAAAAGGTTGGATTTTCAGTGATTTCCCAACAACACTACGTCTAAAGGAGCAGCAGGAAAGCCATCTTGATAAAAGAAGGCATTTCTCTTTAGAGGGGGAGATTCCCTAGGGTACCTGTGGGGTGAACATTTACACTGTAAAAATTGCTGGAAAAGCCGATGAAGCTTAAGTAGATCTGCTCTAGCAAAGATACTATCACTGACTTGGAGAGGGGGCAAAGTGTCAGATATTTTGTGTCCCTGAAAACACTTGAGAGTTTGTGCCCATGACCTTGAGTGTCTCAGACCAAATCACTGAGGCGGATCCCTGCATAACAGGATGCCCCATCCCTAGAAACATTCAAGGTCAGGTTGGATGGGGCTCTGAGCAATCTGATCTAGTTGAAGATGTCCCTGCTTATTGCAGGGGGGTGAGGCTAGATGACCGTTAGAGCTCCCTTCCAACCCAATGCATCCTATAAGTCTATGCTTCTATGATGTGTCACTGTCACTAATAACAACACCGCACAATCCATCCAAACCACTCGTTTATTCACAAGAAATCTAACTGTTTCTAACAGTGAGCAGTAATATCTAAATGCATTTCTCTTTTTCTTCTGGTTGTATAGGTGAGGTAAAGGAAAAAGGCGTGCTTCATTGGATGCTTACAACAACCAAGCAGACAAAACTGATGCTAGGGAAATCCAATTGGTTTATTTTACCCACTATCCCATAAAAAGTGGTAATTGACATTTTAATGCATGACATGTTGCATTCCTTCATAACGTTACAGTAATTGAATACACATGAAACTGGAGTGCACTGGGTGACCCTGGAGTGTGCCACACACCTGGAAGCAGTGAAGTTCAATTAATATGTCATTGCTGCTAATAACAGCTACTAGTGAGAACCTCCAGCCAGTTGCTACACCAGAGGAAACAGTAATCCTTGCATTTAGACAGATAGTATACAGTAAACACCAAGATCCATTGTTTACATGCAGAGCTGGTTTGGATCAACAGTTAAAATCTTGTTCTCTTAGTAACTTGATTTTTCAGTAAATCGCACAATTTAATTTACCCCTGCACTGCATTTGTCCAGCTTTGTGTGTAAAAATTTGCAGATACTAAAATAAAATCAGCTGAGAGCCATTAGTAGACTCAAATAGTACTGAGACAAAGGTTCATGCAATAAAAAGAGGACATAAATCACACACTTGCACAGAAAAAAATATGGTAAAGTGGCCTTAAGGATTTGATTTAATCTGTCAAATGCCAGGAAATTTAGAGTTGAGAGTTGAAACTCCTTCCTTAACTTGCCTTATTGTTAAAATCAAGTTATCAGAAGCCCTACATTAAGAGTATGCATATACAGATGTGCATACACAAACAGTCTGAATATTTTCTTCATTTAGCTTACAAAAATAGAGGACATCAAAACTGAAAGTGTACATCTGTGGTGGACCAGAATAGAGGCAGGCAGGGTTGAAGTTCTCCTTTTTAATATTTCAGCATCAGGTCTGATTTCTTTAAACAGTAAACATCGGGCTCTTGAGACAAGTTGTGTGTCCTAGGTGCTGAACCTAAGAAATTATTAAACCATTTAACCAAAATCTCATAGGGAAGAAAAGATCATTCCAGTATGGCCTGGTTCCACAACATCTCTGTCCTCACTAGGATTATGGAGAAGGATATCAAGTTACAAACATTACATCATTTGAAAAAGCCTCCACTGACTGAAAGCCATGTTAATACTGAAGACCATGATGTTGATTCATGAGGAGTTTAGCCTCTTCACAGGAACCCTGTTTGCAGTATCAGACCTGTGCATTTTTACTGGTGTTGAGACAAATCTCAGAGGAGTTGTAGTTTCTGGTTGGGTAATCCCCAAAGATAAAACATCTTATTGAAAATGGGTTTGAACTTCTGCAGAGCTTCACTCCTCTTCTAGCACCTATCATCACCACATCTATTTTGTTTCTCCAATCATGCTGCTCTCTCATCTTAGATTTGTCTAAGATTTATCTGTCAGCTTTATCTGCCCCTAAATTCATTTCAGCTCTCTAGCTGATTCTCTCAGGCATTCATGATAAATAATATTCTCTGTGTTCTTCATGCTCCTATTTCCCCTCACTGCTTTTATATGTCTCGGTTTAAAGTCTGTCCTACTGACCTGCCTGAAATCCCATATGTTTATGGAATTAGAGTACAAACGTCCTCAGTGATGGGCCTCTAATAGTCAGTCAAGCACCGGGTAGGCAGTTGGGAGAATATTTATCTTGTATTAATTGCACAAATATTCAGCTCAGTCTAAGATCCTCTCCGGTTTTGTGAACTATCTAGTCCACGCTGCATGTGTTCAGAGGGTTAGAGACATCGGTGTAATCAATCCCACTGTGAGTATTTGCACTGTCCAATACTTGCAATCTATTCAGGGTAAACAGTTGTCTGCCAACCCCCACTGCAGGAAGGTTTCCCAAGATATGTTAATAGCATGTCTCCAGTGCCAGAGAAACCCTGAAGTAGAGAAAGTTTGAAAAAAAAAAAATATATACAGAAAAGGTTCTGAGTTCAAAATGGAGGAGAGAGGAGAAAAGCACTTTCTGAATTTGACTTTTATGTTGGGTAGCTGGAGGCAAAGAGATAAAAGACTTTCTGAAACTATTCAAGCAATAAAACAAGTCTTTGGACAAAACAGTATGTCCCAGTTTCTGTTGATGGAGGGAACCTGCTGTTTTCTTCCCTCAGAAAAGAAATAAATTGCTTTCTGGAAATGCAAGAAATTTCTACACAGGTTTAGGGGGAAGGAGGGGTGCAGGGGGAGTGTCTGTCTTTCCATTGCAGCATCATGGCCATCATTCGGGAGGCATAAGCCCAAGAATCTTATTTGGCTGAGGTTTGCTGTATGGAGATGGTTAGATGAGAACAGGTGCTCTCAGGAATGTTCAGAAACTCCTAAAAAGTAGCACCAGAAACCTTGCAATAATGTAATATATTGCTCCATAGCAACGTGAAAACAGATTTCTCTTGGGTTTTTTTTAGATAGGAAAATATTCAAAAAATTACTTTGAAGGCATAAAGCTAGGTGTTGTAGCTCCTCGTAAATAATCCAAATCCTAGCATCATTTCCAAACTCAGTGTTAGCTACCTAAACTGCTGTGGGATTGGGCTCTTCCAAAGAGGATGCATTGAAAAGCTGAGCAGTGAAACATGTAAGCTAGGCACAAAGGAGGTGTTAAGGGAGTCGGCTGGTTCTTACAGCTTTCTTCCTACCTCAGACTTAAACATCTTCCTCATCATGAGGTTTCCGGACTGGCATTTTCTTCTAAATTTTTCATTTGGTTTGTTTGTTTGGGTTTGGGTTTTTAAGAGAAAAAGCAGAAGAAAACACTGTTTAAGCTCTAAGACTGGAGGCAGAACAGCAGTTTTCCTCATCTTCCTGCCATACCACAGAGTGGTCCTGAATTCATGAAATAAAGGTAAAGTTCAATTGCCTTTGAGGGAGTTCAAATTTTTATCTCCATCTTTTTCAATAACAGCAGGTTATAAATGGGGCTGAGACCTGCAGTCCCTTCTGTTCACACTGGGCTGCTCTGCCTAGAAAAATACGGAAAATAAAAAAAAAAAGGAAGAATGTGACCTGGGAGAAGGGCCTGCACCTCATCCTATTCCAAAGACTTTTAATGCGTTTATGTGCAATGTCTGTTCCTAAATAATATACATTTAAAACAAACAAATGAAAAAAGCCTTTGAAAAGACATCAAAGGTTTGTCCCTTCCCCAGTAAATCTTGATTCATGCACAGTGAAGTCATTTCAGTAGGCACGTACCCCACACACACACTCAAGTGGACAACGGTCTGGTACCTCAAACATACTCTTCATAGACAAGTGCATTGTGTCTGAGTGGCAAGGTTTTGGGAGTGGGGAGGCTACAGGGGTGGCTTCTGTGAGAACCTGCTAGAAGCTTCCTCCACATCTGACAAAACCAATGCCAGCCGGCTCCAAGACAGACCCACCACTGGCCAAGGCTGAGCCCATTCAGTGACAGTGGTAGCGCCTCTGGGATAACATATTTAAGAAGGGAAAAAAAAATACCTGCACACCACCAGCAGCAGTCAGAAGAGAGGGATGAGAATATGGGAGTGGAACAGCTCTGCAAACACCAAAGTCAGTGAAGAAGGAGGGGGAGGAGGTGCTCCTGGCACCAGAGCAAGGATTCCCCTGCATCCCATGGTGAAGACCATGGTGAGGCAGGCTGTCCCCCTGCAGCCCATGGAGGTTAACAGTGGAGCAGATATCCACCTGCAGCCCATGGAGGACCCCATGTTGGCGCAGGTGGATGTGTCCGAAGGAGGCTGTGACCCCATGGGAAGTCTGCGCTGGAGTAGGCTCCTGACAGGACCTGTGAACCCGTGGACCTGTGGAGAGAGGAGCCCACACTGGAGCTGGTTTGCTGGCAGGACTTGTGACCCCACAGAGGACCCCCACTGGAGCAGTCTGCTTCTCAAGGATGGCACCCCATGGAAGGGACCCACGCTGGAGCAGTTTGTGAAGAACTGCACCCCGTGGGAAGGACCCATGTTGGAGAAGTTTCTGGAGGACTGTCTCCTATGGGAGGGACTCCACACTGGAGCAGGGGAAGAGTGCGAGGAGTCCTCCCCTGAGGAGGAAGGAGCAGCAGAGACGACATGTGATGAACCGACCGCAACCCCCATTCCCGATCCCCCTGCACCATTTGGGGGGTGGAGGTAGAGAATTTGGGAGTGAAGTTGAGTCCAGGAAGAAGGAGGGATGGTGGGAAGGTATTTTAAGATTTAGTTTTTATTTCTCATTACCCTACTCTGATTTGATTGGTAATAAATTAAATTAATTTTTCCCCCAGTCGAATTTGTTTTGCCCGTGATAGGAATTGCTGAGTGATCTCTCTCTGTCCTTATCTCGACCCACAAGCCTTTCATTACATTTTCTCTCCCCTGTCCAGCTAAGGAAGAGGAGTGATACAGCGGCTTTGGTGGGCACTTGGCATCCAGCCAGGGTCAACTCACTACAGCTAGAGGCTTGTGGTAGAATCCTTTTGGACAACAGAGAGAATTGAGTCGGTATTCACCAGCATATCTGACTGATCTATCTCGTGTTTAAAGCAAGGACATCTTCTCCTGTTGATCATGGAGAGGAAGATCTCTTCAGCGCATTTTCACGGTGTAATCACTGACTGTGTTGAGCACAGATTAAAGGGGAGAAACAGAGAAATGCTTGCTTCCTCGTTCTGCATTAGGCACCATGCTAGCTCTGCCCTGCTGAGGCTGAGGTGTGACTGGAGGTTTGTTTGGGGAGCTGAAATGGTGAAAATAGGGCTTTAGTTATATCCATAATAAGCCAGCAACTGAGTGGAAGTGTTCAGCATTCCCATTTTAGACTTCAGCATCTGCATTCTTCCTGAGTCCCTTTCTGGATCTGGCCTTGAGCTCCGAAACTGAGAGCACTTTCAAATGGCATCCAGTGACTGAAGTGTCTAATTCTTTGGTATTGGTGGGTCTTGGGGATCAAATTTCTGGATCAGTGTCTAAAGGTCAAACAGATCATTTTAGAGGGCAGTATCTTCTGAGTATCTTTCTGATGTTAACAGAGACTGAACCTAGGTCATCTTTGTTCAGTTGAGATCGAACATATCCCAAGTTCCCGTAATAAAAGCATGGAAACCTTGACAATATGAGCCCTGACAAAGGAAAAAGGCACGCAAAGTTATAGACAAAGCTGGAAACAATAATGAGAAACAGCAGTAAGTTCCTATACTGACAGTAGCTCCACTTTCAGATACGTTTGCTGACTGACTAGCAGCTCGGATACAAAACCTGCTGGAGTGAGTTTATTGAGGGGTGAGTTACTGGTACAAGCAAATGCCTTGTGTGCCCATGCAGGATGTTTTTGAAATGTTCCAACGTCAAATGTAGTTGCATTGTGGCGATTACTGTCCAAATGGCACAACTTTTCAATCTCACTGCTGCTGGGGCAGCTCATGGTGACCAGAAGAAAACAACTGTCTGTTTTTATATTGGAAAGACATGAGCAGAGGCGAGGAACACCTCTTGCATTCTGCCTTTGGTGGTGTCAGCTCACGTGGGCTCCTTACACACTCGCACAGCCTTGACTCCGCAAGAATGAAGGCTGGGAGACCTGCAACCCATTTCAAATGCACCACCATGTGTGAGGCTGTTCTCTCCTCTGCCTTTTGAACCAAAAGGGATCACGTCCATTGAAACTACACCACCAGTTCCCCAAGAGCTGAGCTTGTGAATCCTCACTCTTCCCCTGCCCACACCAGATCTTCCCAGGCAGCTTGACCACATTGGCAAGGAGACAGACCCCCCCGTTCCCACTCTTCTCAGTGCCTTGTTGTGCCTTGCTGAGGCTGCACTGCTCTGAGTATTCTATGCTGTTTTAAGCTAGTGGCTTGGAGAGCTGGCTGGTAAACGTTCATTTGCAGGGCTGAGGTCTTAAGTTCACAAAAGCCACCTTCACTGGAACCTCTGCTTCCCTTCTCCATCCCCTCTCCCTTGCAATGACGCCCCAGTCCCATGTGAATAGCTTATTCTTGACTTAAATCTCTCTGCCCGCACATGGTAAAATACCTATTTAGAAAGAAGCTATTACATGTGTTACAAAGTGTTTGATGGACAAATGCAAAAATATTGAATCAGGATGTTACAACAAACCAAAAGCACGGTAATTAACAGGAGCATATACATTTGCTTATGAATGTGCTCAGAACATAGTAAAACATCACATAATGATGTATAAATAGTGTTTTCCATTCATCATTTCTAAATCATGACTAAAGTATTTATAAACTTTACCATAAAGTACTACCAAAGTTCTTCTGACATCCATTATATAATATATTGAATGCCAAGCAGCATAAAATACCACCAAAAAAGAGAGATGTTTTTGCATCAGAATTCCTCTATTCCTCACAGATCCATTACTCATCTCCACTAGATTAGTCATACTATTCATATAAGCGGAGGGCCACTGAGAAAACTAGTTCAAGTCACTGAACATAACTTAAAAAAAGTAAATAAAAATACTTACATTGACTTTCAGAATGTTCAAAGGATTTCAGACAAATAGAGCAAAAATGCTCCACTGTGTGCTTTCCATACTAGGTTTTTCCTATTTCTTCAGCCTAGAAGCTTCCTCTCTAAGACCGATACGTTCCCTCTCCTGTTTGCGAGGACAGCTTTCACCTTTTAAACTGTCTACTGTAGTTAAAAGAAATATGGTTTGCAGTGTAGATTAGCAGAAGCAAATGTTTGGTCATGAAAGTTTGGGCATCATAATTAATGACACTTATCTGAGTTTTATGAAAATACTTTCAGAAAATTCATCAAATTCCAGGTCCAGTTGGGAAAAAAAAAAATGAAGTTGGCCTTAACAAAATAACTTTATTCTCCTTAGAAAACTGAAACTGAAAACCTGACCCAAACATGAGCATTCGGCGTTTTTAACTTAGACATATTTTTTGCAAATGTCATCCATTTGGATCAGTCCATCAACTCTGACAGCTCCTGCAGTGTTGCACGCCTATATTATCACTGTACATTATGTACAGGCACTGTACGTTATGTACGCCGTGTACCCTTTTCTACATCGTGTACAGGAAAAAAATAAACAGATTTACTAGCTCTAAGGAAAAAAAAAAAATCCTCTTGTTTCATTTTTAAATGGCAGGTATTTTTCTGGATAGTTAGCTCCAGCAGCTTTTCACAAACTCTAAAAATGCTATCTGGGTAACGAGAAAGAGCGTTGCGTTTTCCTTCCCTCCACTCTGATTAGAAATGGGATCCATGGCCCAGCTGGATATTTCCAGTTCATGCCCAGTAGAAATAATCTTCTGTCCGATTGCCAAACGTTGTCCCATGTGGCCAGCAAAGGTTGGACAATAGCAGTAATACAGCTTCAAGTAAAGAGCTGAAAACGATCTCCTGCAACCGGAGGCCTCAGTTCTGCCCAGTGTAATAATTCTAGCACCATGATTTAACTTCCTTTCCTCCTTTCAAGTGTTCAGTGCAAATTAATCGCATTGTCAATGCTTACGTTTCCTACCTTACTTATTTGTAAGGACATGTTCGAGTGGCATGCTAGAAGGTTGATCCTGCCGTCTGTACTTAACTAGTAATCCTCATGCACACTAGTAACCCCATTGAATATCAATATAAGATTGTGGTGCCAGGGAAAGTTAAACAAATCCCGAGGAATCTGTTTTATTAGCATTTATAGGATTTGTGTGTGCGAGCGTGTGTGTGTGTGTGTACGTCCGCACTTGGGAACGGTAGTTACAGGGGAAAAAAAAATACAAGGGATTCCTCCGGGGACGGAAAGCGCCGCTAGTCCTTGAGCTCATACCAACGTCGGTGCTGCAGCCTGCAAATGTTAAAACATCTGAGGAGATTTTCTTTCCTGAGGAACCCGCTGGCGTTTCTCACGGCTGATAACCTTCGCTAAGCGCTCCAGACGCAAGTTAAGACCCGCACTGCCCTTGACCCCGCAGCCCGGACCCGTCCGGCACTGCCTGTGTTATACCAGCGCCCGAGACCGAGAAACACGGGAAAAGCACACGAACGCCAGCGACCAAAGCCACGGCCCTGCAAAGGCGCCCGTGGCAAGAGCCGACCGGCT